>PVJO010009308.1:0-70066 GCA_004026905.1 Hystrix cristata
TACCGGCCTAGTGACAGCGGGTCCTGGAGGATGGTAATGGCCCTCAAGGGGAAGGGGACGTTAGAGAGTTCTTGGGACTGTGACACAGACCTCTATTTATCATATAAGCAGAATGTGGAGTTTAAGAATATTTGGCCTGAGTTGGATGTGGTGGCACACACGTGTCATCCAAGCACTTGGGAGGCTGAGGCAAGAGGATCCCCAGGAGTTCAAGGCCAGCCCAGACTACATAGCGAGACCCTGTCTCAAAAATAAACAAAACAAAACAAACAAACAAGAGTATTTGGCCTGAAAGTACACACTTGGGATTTATTAGAAAGTCATGCATACCTCTGTTTATTTAGAAATATCTTGATCTCTGGTTCTGACAGTTTTTTAAGCCTCAGGGTTTCATAAACCGATATTAATTTTCTGCAATTTATTTTAGTAAAGAATTTATTCTGTAGCCTAGGCTGGCCTCAAACTCAGTCCTCCTGCCTCAGCCTCCCAAGTGTTGAGATTCCAGGTGTGGTGGCACACACCAGCCTAAAATTTTCTTTTGAAGCCAGTTCTGTGTCTGTGTTAAAGCATGCATCACATGCTAATTGCGTCCAAATCAAACATAACCCTTAAGATTAAAGCAATCACCAGCATAGAAACTTCTCCAAGGCTTTTTGAAAATTAGTAGTTTCAGACTTTACTCATTTTTGTGTTGCTTGCCCAACTCCCCGGACTCTCATTGCCAGGAGACTGTATTTGTGTTTTTGTTTGTAATGAGCACCTCTTAACTCCACGTTATGTATCTTCAGCGTGCAGCCCTGATTCTCCTTCTCACCGAGTAACAGACCTGAAAGCGTGAACGGTCATCTGGTTTGGTTTCCTGTATGTTAGAGTTCTTACGTTCATTTAGCTTTAACAGGCGCTGTACGAAGTCTCATCTGTTCACTGTCCCATCCAGGTCTTCTACAAGACGGGTGCACCGATAAGCGACAGCAGCGGCCTTTGTCCCTGGAGACTTTGGGGGACAGGAAGGCGGGAGGGCGGCAGGGCGGCCGCTGGTCCAGATGGCCTTCTGCCTGGGAGGGTGGCGGCTGCCGACTTGGATGGGATGGTGGCACGCGGGCCGGCTGGACCCTCACGCGCTGTATCTGTGTGCCGACGACCTCAGCGTGCCCTTAGCGAGGTGCGGATGTTGCATCTCAGTTTAAAAGAACAACTTGTCCTGTCCAAGGTTAACGTGACTGGTACCCAAGGAGGACACGAGCTGCTGGATCTGCAGCCCTTCACGGAGTACGAGTTTCAGGTTTCCTCTGGGCTGCATCCTTCCAAGGGAGGCTGGAGCGAATGGAGTGAACCCTTGCGGATCTGCACACCAGAGGAAGGTATGTGACCAGGATGGGGGGTGGGGGGACGGGGACAGGGGACGGAGTGACCTCCTTGGAAGAGAACTCTGCCGTACCAGCGCTGAGTCCCGAGTGTGAGCGCATTCATTGACAAGGGATTTCTGAGCCAGGCGTGGTGGCGAACGCCTGTCATCCGAGCACTCAGGAGGCTGAGGCAGGAGGATCACTGGCCTGTGCAGCGCAGTCAGCTCAAGGCCAGCCCAGAATGCATAGTGAGACCCTGACTCAAAAAACAAAACAAAACAAAAAGTTCATCCAACAAGTGATAATTAATTACCTCTCCTTTTCTGGTAAAGTCTCAGAAGTTACTTCTGTCCTGCTTGCTCTCTGCTGGTTAAGTTTGCAGTCCAGGGCTTATTCTTATTATCCTTTTACTGCGCCCCATCGATGTCACGTCTGGTTTGTGTAACGCAGATACACACGTTTAAATGGCTGCATCAACATCCAGGCCTGCAGTGGTGGGGAGGCAGAGAATGATTCCAGCTCAGTCGCCTCCGGGCAGACCGAAGGTGGGAAACTGCTGTGTGGGGATTCTCAGGGGTCAAGACTCACACAGAGCTGCCAGAAAATGCTCTCTTATGTCAGGAGAGTTTATCTGTTGGAGTAAACCCCTCCAGGCGGAGGCAGAGTCAGGCTGCTCCCCACACCTTCCTCTCCCTTTCTCTGCCCTCTGCGGTCGGTCCCCTCCCCGCAGCCCCCCCGCGGTTTCCGCCTGCCGCTGCCCAGCACCCTCAGCCGTTTCTGAAACGCCAGCTGCTCTACCTGAAGGTGTGAAGTTTTTTTAACCCTTCCAAGGTGGCAATGAAAGTCACTAGTAAGCACTTTCCCAGTGACAGCTCCCTGCAGCTGTGGCTGCCCAGACCTAGGAGGTCACCATTCACGACAGGGCCGGCTCCCTGTATGCCTCTGGCTGTGACCTCAGTCCCCTGCCGTGACCTCAGGGGAGATAAGCACCCAGCAGGGGCAGCGTGGAGAAACCACTTCCTCCAGGCAAGCAGAGAGTGTCCCAAGTCAGCCCCCCGCCAGCCTGGCCCGGGGAGGAGAGCCACAGCGCTTTGTTCGTGGCCCCAAGCTACATCCCCAGCACCTTCGTCAGGTTTTTAATTTTGTGGCAGGGTCTGGCTGAGTCACTGTGTTGCCCAGGCTGGGCTTGAACTTGGAATCCTTCTGCCTCAGCCTCCTGAGTTCTGGGATTACAGGACGGGCCACCACGCCCTGGGAGGAGGTGCTGAAGCAGGGTTTCGAGTGTCCGGATGTGGGAGAGAGCGTGCCAGGTGACAGGGCTCCATGTGACAAATAAGTGTCTGCTTAGAGCACTCTCCCCCATGCCTCCCTCTGCGCGTCCGCCAGTCTGGACATGTCGGTCACCTGAGTGCTGCGGCCCGGCTCCGTCACAGGCAGGGAAGATCGGGAGGCAGCGGGGGGTGAATTCGTTCACTCATTTGTCATCGTGAAATGTTAGGCTGGCGTGGTGGCACACACCTGTGATCCCACCACTCAGGAGGCTGAGGCAGGAGCACCGCAGTGAGTTCGAGGCCGGCCTGGGCTACATAGTGAGGCCCTGTCTCAAGAAACCAAGCAAACAAAAATAGAATCATACATACTTTCTCTGAGTTTTTAAAAATCAAATAATCGCGTACAAATGAAACCTATGTTGATGTGTTTTAAGGATAAATTAGGAAAGTCACCTTGCTTTTTCTGACATTTTGGCCAAGGGCATCCACGTTTGCTATTAGATAATAAAGAAAAAGGAAAACACTGGTTTAGGAGGAAAATCGAAATTGTGCTTGACTCTGCTCTCCACAATCGCTGACCGCACGACCTGCCGACTTTTCTCCCTCGCACCAGAGCCGGCGGGGACGCTGGACGTGTGGTGCTGGAGACACCCGGCGGACGCCAGCGGGCGGCGGGTCTCCTTGTTCTGGAAGGTGAGTGCCGTGTCCTGCTCCCGGGCCGGCTCCACGCGACTTTGCGCACCCGGCACATCTGTGACCTCTGTGACTGTCGCCATCTCTGCCAGGCAAGGGGACAGCACCTCTCTCCACGAGGCCACAGCCTGTTTCTATGCCCCTTCCCCTCGGATCAGGCCCCTTCCCGTCCCGTGCATGAACCCGACCCCTCTTCACCATCTCCTCCGACTCCTCTCTTCTCTGCCATCGCTTACACAGATGTCCCTGCAGTGACCATGCAAGCCAATTTAGTCATGCTTCAGGCAAACTACGGTGTGGAAAATTAGGAATATATTTTCTGCAGTCAGTGAAAGAGAGGTACAAGCTGAGCGGGGTGGCGTATGCCTGTGCTCCTGGCTACTCGGAAGGCTGAGACAGGAGGATCTCAAGTTTGAGGTCAGTTTAGGCAACCTTGTCTCAAAATAAAATGTGGAAGGCTGAGAGATAGCTCCAGGGTAGCGCTCTTGCAAGCATGCTGGGTTCAATCCCCACTGCTGGCAGGAGGAAGGAAGGGGAGAGACAGCGAGAGAGAGACAGACAGACAGGCAGACAGAGAGGTGAGGGGGAGCCCCTTTCCTTTTCTGCAGCCTGCACTGTGATCTGGAGCTGGGGAACCGGAGAGCTGCGTGTTGGGAGTTTCTATGCTTGGCCGCTGATGGGGGTTCTCTGGCCCACGCTGCTCAGATTGAGGTCGGGGAGGGCCTCGGTAGCAGGTGCTCGGGCAGGTGGGGATCCAGGGCTTCTGGGCACCGGGGACCCTGTCCCTTTCGGTGTGGGAAGCGCAGCTGCGGCAGGGCCCGAGGCTCCCGGGCCAGGGGGTGGCTGCCGGGAAAGGCTGTCTGGGGGTGGCACCTGGGGCCACGCACAGGGCACACTGGGGGGCCGAGGACCTGGGAAGCCCTGTGAGTGGACCCAGCAAGCAAGGAAGCGTTTGTTTCCCTTGTGACGGGGGACAGGGAGGGGACCTGCCACTTGTGCAGGGTGCTGGCACCAGAGGATAGAGTGTGGGCTGAGTGCATGAGTGTGTGCGTGATGTGTGTATGGGTGTGACCACACATGTGGGGGTCTGAGAGTGTGAGGCTGTGTGTGCGGGCAGCGCGTGGGTGTGAGCGTGTGGGTGTGAGCGTGGGTGTGTGGGCGTGGAGCCCGGCTGCTAGCTGTGCTTGCTGTGTGGGGGCTCATTTTCTCACAGCTGGGTTTCTCCAGCAAGCGCCTTGCTGGACTTCCTCTTTTGAGCCGCTGCTCTTGTGAGGAGAAAAGGCGTTTTCTGTGTTGAGTCCAAAAGTGTGGCTTAATCCATGAAATGGGACCGAAGGCCACGCCCGTTCAGACTGTGGACGCAGGGACAAGAGGGCTGTGACTCTGCCAGCCCCGGGCCGCTGTCAGCCGGCTGTGCGCCGTCCTGGCTTTCTTTGCTTTGGTCACGTTTCGCGCCCACGAGTCACACACGCTTCCTCCTGGGAACACGGTGAGGGTCTTATTTTTTATTTCTTTTTGTTTTGTTTTGTTTTCATTTTCAGGTTTTGTTTTTTTGGCTTTTAGAGAAGGGATCTCAATACGTAGTTTAGGCCGGCCTCGAGCTCATGGCGATCCTCCTGCCTCAGGCTCCCATAGTGCTTCCAGCAGAGCAGAGGAGTGATGGCTAGGTGAGGATGGGGCGTCTCCGTCTCCCTGGGTGATGATCCTGCTCACCCAGGAGAACAGCTCCCCACGCCAAGGTGGGGGGCAATTGTCAGGAGGCCTCTGAGGACGGGGCTGCACTGTGGGAAGCGTCCCCTTAAAGAAGCACTGTCCCGTAGAAATACAAAGTGAGCCACGTGCGTGGCTTAAAATGTTCTCGGACCACACTGTAAAAACTAAAAAGATGTAGGCGAATGCCTGTAATCCCAGCACTCGGGAGGCTGAAGCATGAGGATCACTGTGAGTTCAAGGCCAGCCTGAGCTACATAGCAAGACCCTGTTTCAAAAAAAACAGAAACAAAAACCAAAAAAGAATACACCTACCTGATCATGGAGCACTGTAGGGATGAGTCCTCCCCCTCCTCCTAGGAAGCAGAGCGGGCAGGCCGGAAACTGGGTTCTGCACCCCGATCGGCCCTGATGTAGGACGGGGTCCCCTGTCCCTGGGGAGGTGAAGGTGCGGGAACCCTCCACACTCTGGGAGGCGCCCAGCCCTGCTGTCCAGGCGGGCGCGGCCTCTCCCAAGGTGCTTGGGAAGCAAGATCCTGCTTTCTCTCCCTTGCTGGCTGGCGGGTGCTGTGCCCACTGAGATCCAGGCGGCTCCCGTTGGAGGGCAGCAGGGATGGAGAGGTCCCTGTCTTCTCCGGCCCCTGCGGCTGCAGACAAGACAGAAAGCCACAGCCGGGCCTCGTGAGGCCGGACCTGGGCGGGATCCGCGTGGCATAGCCCCGGAGCTGGTGTCTCCGCCGTTCGCATACCCCACTGCTGGGAGTCGGTCCTCCTGCCTGCGGCTTTGTGTCCTGAGTGAGGTGTTCAGCCTCTCTGTGCCTCGCTTTCCCCATGGGGAAGGTGCAGGTCATTGCAGGGCCCACCTGAGAGGCTGCCATGAGGACCGATGAGATGCCTGCACAGTGTGTGCTCAGTCTCTGCCATGAGGCGGCAGTGAGCTTGGCCCGGAGGGTACTGAGACGAGTGGAGATAGATGCAGGTGGGAGGTCTCTGTGCAGTGACTTTACAGCTCAGAGTCGAAAGCCAGGTGCATTTTGTAGCTGCATGGGAGGCTGAGGCAGGAGGATCCCTCAAGCCCGGGGGCTCGAGTTGAGGCCAGTTTAGGCAACACTGTGAGACTCTGTCTGAAAACAAAAACCGCTTCAAGTCCCTTCTTCCCTCTGGACTGAGATTGCTGAAGATGATCACGAGTTCTGTGAGCCAACATCTGCTTCTGCAACATTTCCTCCCTCAGCTTATGAATGCTGATAGGCCCACACTGGACATGGGATTGTCCTCATTTTACAAATAAGGAGCTGGAGGCCCCAAGAGGTGAACTAACCGCCTGCATTCACACAGTGCTGGCCTGGTGCATGCAGCTCCACCCCCAACAAGGCCAAAAATGAAAAGATTGGTTTTTTTGGTTTTTGAGACAGGGTCTCACAATGTACCCCAGGCTGGCCTCAAACTCATAGGGATCCTCCTGCCTCAGCCTCCCGAGTGCTGGGATGACAGGCGTGCGCCACCGCGCCTGGCAGAAAAATTAAAAAACATTTAAAAAGAGCAAAATGAAGTCAGCAGCATCCCAAATCCAAATCAAAAGAAAGCAAAGTGGCGACAAATGCCAGCCAGGCCTTGGCTGCTGCTGCCTTTACCTTCTAGCACCACTGCGGGTTCTTTTGTGTGGCATGCAGGATGGATTTATGCACTCAGATGCCCCTCCTCCACTAGGTCTCTAACCAAAACACAAAAGCGGGTGTGCAGCAGTCTTGTCACAGTCGCATTCACCAAGTGACTGTGATGTTCAAGGCCTTTCCGGCAGCAGCTTGCTTGCCGTAGGTGTGTGGGGAGCTAGTCTCTCTCCCCTCGGACAGACCTCAGGCAGAAAGGGTCACCGATGGCTGAGTCTTGGAAGCAGCCGCATGTCCACCAACGGTTGAACAGCTGAAGGAAATGGTGTGCACACCCAGCGGAGTACTACTCTGCCATAAAAAAGGCTAGGCGGGGATCATCTGTAGGAAAACGGGTGCACCTTGAGGCCATAACGTTAAGTGAAATAAGTCGGACACACAAGCTTAACTAGCACATGGTTTCTCTTATATGGGAAGCCCAAAGAGCAAGGTTAAAGGCAATAGGAAGCAGACGATCTTTCTGAAGGGGAAGGGGAAGGACATGAAGGGAGAATTAAGCCGTGTTGTGCCCATGCGCCAGCTCCACGCAAGGCATATAATCATGTACCACAAACGTGCTGATGAAAATTTTAACAAGAAAGGGTTTCCATCATCTCCCACGGGCGGAACAGGAGGAAGACGCCAGGAGGGCTCCTAGGACGGCTGCTCCTTCTTGGCACCCTGCTGCCTGTGGACCCCGCGGTGGACCCGCAGGCCGGCGCTGGGGCTTCTCCCTCCGGGGGACGCCGGGCCTCGGGACGGCACACTTCCCCGCGCCCGCCAGGGGCGCTCCCAAGCCCGCCAACCGGCAGGACGTCGCCTGGAAGTGCAGCCTGCGCCCTGCCCGTGCGCGCCCGCCTGGCCGAGCCGGGCCCTCCTGGCGGGCCGGCTGCCCCCCGAGCGTGCAGCCCGACCGGGCGGCAGGTGCACGCCCCACTGCAGGCTGCTTTTAAACGGACGTTGGTCAGGCTGTTTCTGGTGCTTTCTGCACACTGACAGCCAAGCGGGCGGAGCACCGTTTTCCTGCCGCCGGGTCGCAGCGGCGGGCGTCCCTGCAGGCCTGCGGGAGGGCGGAGGGAGCCACCTTCGTGCTGTTTCCTCTCCGACATGGGCAGACCTCCCACCGGCCGCTTGGCACCTCGACTTTGCAGAGCGCCGTCTTGTTTTAACCTCTCTGCACCTTGGCATCCGCTGGGAGGGGCGACCGAAGCGCTGCTCTGCGGACAGGCTGAGTGTCCCCCCAAAAGCTCCCCTAGGCCGGGCGTGGTGGTGCACGCTTTGATACCAGCCCTCGGGAGACTGAGGCAGGAAGATTGCTATGAATTCAAGGCCAGCCTGAAATACATAGTAAGACTTTGTCTCGAAATAATAGTAATAATAATAAATAATAAAGTTTCCCTACCCATGACTCCCTGGGCGCACTGACCACGGTTTCAGATCAGGTGTGGGCCTCCTGGACCCAAAGATTTCTCCAGAAGCGACCTGAATTCAAACTCAAGGGGAAATATAAAAATCCAGGTGCGTGCGGATAATTTGCAGCTGTCGGGCCGGCCGAGGCTCGGGTCAGCCCAGTGGATCAGTCTCTCCCCGTGTGCTACTTGTCTCGGAAGCCAAACTATAATTTGGTTACAGTTTGGTTGTGTTTTTTTTTGAGATAGGATCTCACTATGTGGTCCAGGCTGGCCTTGAACTCACTCTTTAGCCCAGGCTGGCCTTGAACTCGCAGTGATGCTCCTGCCTCAGCTTCCTGAGTGCTGGGATGACAGGCATGTGCCACCACACCCAGCAAGGTCACAACACAAATCATTTTCCGTTTACATCCCGGGATTGCTCCCAGGAATCTCGGTCGGAGCTTTGGCTCTTTCAGCGCTTGTTAGTCACAGAGCTGTGAACTGCTCCTTGGCTAAGTCGAGTAACCAAATGCAGAAGTTGCTAGTTTAGCTCCTGAAGGTCACATGCGATGCTCTGTGTGGGGCTGTGTGGTCCATAAATTGAGAAACGTGCTGGGTCTCTGCCATCGGCAGCACTGGCGCCGACATCCAGACCTGAGTTCAGGTTCCCTGCAGTGAGCATCGACAAGTTTCATTTTGGAGTGAGAAAGAAAAATTGGGGTTTAGCTCCGTGGTGGAGCGCTTGCCTGGCAGGTGCAAGGCCCTGAGTTCAACCCCAGCACCCCCACAAAAAGAAAAAAGAAAAATTAGTATGTTTTGAAAAATTATCTTTTAAAAACATGAACTGGTTCATTTCCAAATGGAGGTTGGGGCATTAATTCAGGGGTAGAAACGAGAAGGCCCTCGGATGTTGCCGCCGCGGGGGGAAGCACCCGGAGGAAGCGTGAGGGTTGGGGGGCCCTCAGCACCGTGTTTCCTGCAGAGCCTGAGGCCGGCGGAGGCAAGAGGGACAATCCTGCACTACCGGGTGGCCCTGCAGGAGGCGGCAGCAAGGACAGCCACCCTCCAGAACGTCACACGACACACCTCCTGGACCTGGGTCGTCCCCAGCACGGGGGCCTGGACCGCGGCCGTGTCTGCAGTCAACTCCAAAGGAAGCTCCCCACCCGCTCACGTGACCATGGCGGACCTGTGCGGCACAGGTGAGTCACCTGCGCTCACCTCGGCTGTCTTCCTCCTCTGCGGCCTCTCACCAGGCCTGGCTCGAGGACCAGGGTGGCCGCCACTGTCCACAGCTGGCTTGTCCAGGCCACCCGGGAGCGGCCCTGGACGGCTGTGCCTCTTGGGCCCCCTCTGAAACAGGAGCCGTGTCCCTGTCTTCAGGTCATTGTGATGCCACGTGCCTGGCAGGGGGCTAAGAAAGGTCCATTAAGGAAATATCCAGTCCTCTCATTGAACACTGCCGCTGTTCAGTTAGACTAACTCACAAAAGCAAGAATACATATGTGAAGTGCTAGGAAAACTTTAGACTGACATTCTGAGCATTTGTAAACCAACAGTATTGAAATAAGATTGTGACTGCAGTGAAAATGTCAGATCTGCTGGACTACAGTGTGTTATTATACAAATTTAAATACGCATTCAACTGTCTTTACTGAAAAACTCCCAGGTTAACCTAGAGCCTCACAGCTTCTGATAATTAACTTCTGCCGGAGTTACTGTCTTGTCAGTGGGACAAAACACCCCATGTGGAAATTTAAAAGGAGGTTCACTCTGGCTTGTGGTGTTTGTAGGATTCAGTCCAAGGTCTGGTGGCCCCAGGCAGGAAGGGCCTGGAGAAAGGGGCTAGCAGAGCGAGGTGGCTGGCCTCATGGCACACAGGAAGTGGGAGGAGTGGAGCCTTCCAGGCCACGCCCCTTCCATCAGGCCACGCCCCCAGCTGCTGCAGTCACAGTGTCAGCCCGCCCGTGAGTGCCCGTGGTCAGGTCAGCTCCAGGAGCCCCGCCTGTGAGAGCCCCGAGCTCCAGGGAGCCTGGGAGGTGGGCATCAGGGCTAGGCCGGAGGGCTGGAGTGTGAGCTGACTCCTCTAGGCCTCAGGAGGAGGGAGGGAAGGAAAAAAGTGCAGAACGATCAAGTAGGGTTGATCCAAGACTGGGTCAATTCAGAAAATAGCATAATTTATCACACTAACACTGAAAAAGTACACGCTTTTAGCAGATGTAGGGAAACTAATTTAAAAGCCTCCAGGAGTCTGGGCGCAGCTGGGTGGTGGGCGCTTGTCTGACACGCGTGAGGCCCCAGGTCGATCCACAGTCTGGCGGGAAGCTTTCTTAAACACCCTCATTCTGTAAAAATAGAAACTCTTCGAAAACGGTGAGTACAAGAAAACTGCGAGCTTTTTAAAGATGTTAGCCAAACACATGCAGCATGCAGCATCTTAATAAAGATAGATGTACATAAAAGGAATTAAACGCAATTCAGAGATTGGAAAGGGGAAACATTTTAAGCATGTAGCTAATAAGATTATTTACATGGAGCATTCAGTAAGGCCCGTAGACAAATTATTAAAACTAATTAGAGAAAGCAGAAAATTTGTCAGAATGAGAATAACAGACACAGATTATTAACAGAAAAAGTAGTGGAAAATAAAACGCCATTCAAATAGCAAAAAGTGTCAAGTGGTTAAAATTAACCTAATGACATGTGAAAGCCTTGAGAAGAAAACTTTTAAAGTCTATTAAAAGATATCAAAGGAAGTCTGTGTGTGCTGGCTTAGGGCTGTAACCCCAGCTCCTCGGGAGGCAGAGGCAGGAGTCATGAGTTCAAGGCCGGCCTGGGCAGCATAGGCAAAGTAGTGTCTCAAAAAGAAAAGAAAAAATTTAAAAAAAGAAACCCTCAGATATCAAAAGAGATCTGAACAACTTCAATAAAACAGCTTATCTACGAATGGGAAAATTGAACATTGCAACAGCGTCAGTTCTCCCGAAATTAAACTATAAAGTTAATTTAATTCCAATAAAAATGCCAGCTGGAATGTTGGGGACTCTGACGAACCAATTTGAAATGCTGGAAGAATAAAATTTTGTAACTATCTAAGATCATTTTGAAAGCAGAAGAGCAGAAAGCGAAAGGCACTCTCTAGACCAGACATCCCGTGGCCGGGTGACTCAGGCCGAGGACTCGTGGCGCCTGGCACCTGGGGACGTGCCGTGTGGGCCGACACTGGAGACATCACCCACGTGTGGAAAAACGTGGCGAGGAGGGCGGGGCGTGGCTCAGTGCCAGGGCGCCTGCCGTCCTGTCCATGACTGATGCCCACACCGCGGGCCAAGAATCGTCCCCATCATCGTAATAATAATTTTTAAAGGCCCTTTAGCTGACTTGGACTATGGCCCTAAATGTGGAAGGTAAGAGTACAGCGCTGCATTACTCTGTGGACATGTTTCACAACACAGCACACGCAACAAGGCCACACTAATCACAGGACACACGTGTGCAGACACGAGGAAGGCGGGTGAGAGGATGCGTGGTATGGTCACGCATGGAGCGGAGCACACGGGGAGGCCATGCCATGACGGCGCCACTGGGCCCCCGCGTGGCTGGGACGCGGTTCCAAGAGCTCCAGGCTGAACTCGGATCTGCGGCCCGTGCTCCTGGGAGGGAGACTGGTCCTTCCCGCGTCGTGGCTGGGGTCAGTCTCCACCGCTCTGATTTTGTCCTTTCTCCTTGTCCCCATAAAGGGTCGCTGGTTCCTCGCTGGGTCTCCGTGAGCTCCGAGGGCGGGGACGGCATCACGGTGACCTGGCAGCCTCCCGGGCGCGGTGGCCCTGCCGTGCGGCAGTACGTGGTGGAGTGGACGGCGCTGCCCGGGCACAGCTCGCGGCCCCCCCTGAGCTGGCTGCGGGTCTCCCCCTCCAGCGGGTCCGCCATCATCTCAGGTACCGTCGCCACCTCGCTTCCAGGCCGCGAGGTCGTGTTCACTCGGGGCGCTGCAGGCGCAGGCTTCGGTTATGGGGCAGACACGGCAACCTTGCACCCCGGTGGATGACGATGTCCTCAAGTCCATCCAGACAGCACCACGTGGCTGGGGTGTGGCTCTGTGCAGAGCTTGCCTTGCACACAGGGGGCCGAGCTCCATCCCCGGCCCCGTGAAGGGGTAAAAAAAACAGGTAGCAGAGCAAAATACACCACCTCAGCCACAGGGTGATCCTCCTCCCTCAGCCTCCTGAGTGCTGGCATTAGAGGTGTGCACCGCCACACCTGGCTAAATTACTTAACTCCTGCGCCTCGGTGTCCTCATCTGAAAACGAGAGTAATGTTACCTACTCGCTATCTGAGTGTGAGAACTCATTAATGTGTTGAAAATGTCTTAATTGGTGCCTACCGATTTTCGGCGCTGGGTGGCTTAGCGATGGTGTCATCACGGTGAGACACGTGGGGACTGAGAGTTTCGCAGCTGTCAAGCTCAGCGTCCTAACCGTGTCCTGAGCGGTGAGTCAGCACCCCGGGACCCCCCGACACTGGTGGGAGGCACCAGCCTGGGGCTCAGGACCTCTGTAGGCTCTGCGCTCTGTCCCCGTCTGGTGCGCAGACCTCAGCAGGTCCCGTCCTGCCCGCCCAGCCCCGAGGGCACCCAGCAGGGCCGGCCGCAAGCCTCCGGAGACCTGCAGCCAGCAGCAGAGGGTTCCAGAGGGGCGGCTTGGTGGTGTCCTGGGGAGGCTGAGGCAGGAGGATGGCTCGAACCCAGGAGTTCGGGAGCGGCCTGGGCAGCGTAGAGAGATCTTGTCTCAAACAAGCAAAAGGCAAACAAATGTGCTCCCTCCTCTGCTGTGGAGAGTGAGGCGAAGGCTGTGAATGGAGATGACAGGAAGCAGGCGCCAGCTCCTGCGGCCTCTGACGGGCCTCGTGGCTGCTTCTCAGGTGGCGGCCCCAGAGCTCCGCCATGGAAGGTTTTCCTCCAGGGCTGCAGTACGTCCCCGCAGAGCAGCAGGTGTGAGTGCAGACACTCGGGACGTGTCTGGCCGGGCGTCCCTGGTGGCTGGCGGCGCTGCGGGGGCTTCCTGCCCCGGGAAGTTCCGGAGTTCTGCTCGGACACCCAGCAACAGACAAGGGAAGCTTTCCCCACACCCAGCGAGAGAAAATATCTGACAGTCATTTAGAACTATGCATTTGAGTAAAATCAGTATGCTAAGGGCAGAATTAACTCACTTAACAGTTGTTCGCCTGCCTGAAAACACTTGGCGAGCTATCGGTTCGGGTGGGCGTTACATTCTGGAATTAACACCTCGAAACTGGAGTCGCTGGTGCTCGCCATGAATTCAGAGTGGTCCCGTCTGGCAGGAAGAGCGCGCCTTGACCCTCTGGGGAGACCTGGTCCCAGTCTCCCGCGGGGCAGAGGGGGCGTCTGGGTCACCAGCCCACCCAACTTCCAGTCTGCGGCGGCCTGGCAGCGCCTATTGCATGTGGCCCTCTGAGCTCTTGACCTGGACTCCGCCCACAGCGAATCTTCCGACCGGGACTAAGCTGGCGGGGTTCTGTGTCCCTTTCTTCTGCTGCGGGAACTTGGATGGGAACTCGCCCTGGCGTGTGTCCACGTCTTGCCTTCCTCTTTGGCCAGGCTGGCCGCGTGACAGCTCTCTGCGCTGGAGTGTTTGAGGGATAACAAATGTTCATGTGAAACACACACCATGTAGTAGACTACTGTGGGGTGTAGATTCCTGGGCGGGAGGCAGGAGGTCTGTGGCTGAGTGCTCAGACGCACACAAGGCCCTGGGCTGGATCCCCAGCACCGGAAAACAGCCCTCAGAGGAGGAGCTTGAAGCCTAATTAGTTGTGGCTGTGGGGCGAGCCACCGGCGCTGGCCTTGGGCGACACTGCTGCAGTCTCACTCCCAGCCACCCAGGAGGGGTCGTGGCTCTTTTTCCTTGAAAATCTCCTTCGGAGTTCAAAGTGGCCACTGGGCCTTTGCACTGAACTACATTCTTATTTTGAGACAAGGTCTTGCCACAACACTAAGTCACCCAGGCTGGACTTGAATTTGCAATCCTCCTGCCTCAGGCTCCCAGAGTGTCTGTCTCCTCTTACTCAGACAATCCTGTTTGTATGGAAAGGGACTCGGGTCAGTTGGTTGGTTGATCCCATCCTGGAAGCTGGGAGCTGTGACTTCCGGAAGCTGGCACCTTGGTGGACAGCACCACTGAGAATTTGTAACTCGGGTCATCCCTCTAGTCCCAGTCAGTGGTGGCGAACCTATGGCGCACGTGCCGCAGCTGGCTGTCTGTCGCTGAAGGCCCTAAAAGGGTCGCCATCACTGGGCTGGGCCATTCTTGAACCTTCTTCAAAGGCAAGAATCCAGGCATGGCATCACACACCTGTGATCCTAGCACTCTGGGAGGCTGAGGCAGGAGAATGACAACTTCAAGCACAGCCTGGGCTTCTTAGCAGCGACTGAGTGAGATTTTGTCTCAAAATAGGAAATGCAAAGAGGACTGGGGACGCCGCTCATTGCAGAGGCCCTGGGTCCAATCCCCAACGCCGCGAAAGAGAAAGGCAAGCAACAGCTTGAACATAGGGATTAGGACGGCTTCTGCCGTGACTCACGGGCAACACGCCCGCGACAGGATCTCGCTCTCCTTGCAGAGAACATCGAGCCCTACGTGTGTTACGAAATCCGCGTGTACGCGCTGTCGGGGGACCAAGGTGGCTGCAGCTCCGTTCTGGGCGACTCCAGGCACAGAGGTGAGCGTGGGGACCGCGCCCACTCTGCTTTGGGCGGGCAATGGGCAGGTCGGATCTGGGAGTGATGGAGCCGCCTGCGTCGTCTTTCAGCACCGCCAAGCGGCCCCCACATTGACGCTGTCACCGAGGACAAGAGGGGCGTGATGGTCTCCTGGAGCCCCAGCCCAGCCCTGGAGCAGGGTGGCTGCATCCTGCACCTTCGCATCTACTGGCGGGAACGGGACTCCAGCGCCCCGCCGGGGCTCCGGGGTACGCGCAGGCCGAGTAACCCTCACATCTGCCATTGTCGTCATAGCATATTGTTCTCTCCTTAAAATGGATACTGTGCCATTCAGCAGGAGCGGCACTTTGTTCCCATGATGGTCCTGCGACGCCGACCCCAGAGCAATCCAGATACAGTCTGGCTGCTCACCATCTCCTGCGGGCTCAGGAGTCCACCGCGCCTGTGCCCCTCCAAACCCCTCGCCCCGTCTCATGCTCCCATCTCTGATTAGGTCAGTCGGCCGGTCGCCTGCTGCCTTGAGTGCTGTTTCCTAAGCGGCTGGCCTTCTTTCGGGAGAAGTTAGCATGAAGGAGGGAGGTCTGTATTCCCTCAGGAGAATCATGAGCTCCGAAGAATGTCACAGAGCCGCCCTGAGGTAGATTCCAGAGCCGCCTGCAGGAGTCATTTTTACCTGGGTAGATTTAGTGGTTTGACTTCTCTCTTGACCTTAGACGAGCCCATCGTTCCTTCTCCGAAAGTTATGACTTTCAGAGCTAGTTAATTTTTGTTATATAACTGATAGTTGCACCTGACTGAAAAAACATTTAAATAGTTCAGGAAGATATAATTTTTCTTTGCACTTAGGCTTTTAGCAGTTGTGTTCCCCCCCAAAAAAATTAATCCATATATAAGAATATATTTGGAGTCTTTCTCTACATTTGGATCCACACTTTGCTTTTACCATTCAGTAATACGTACTGGAGACCTTCCCCGTGACCCACGTGGCTTGACTCACTCTTTTTCGTGGCTGTGTAGTATTCTACCATAAGCCTTCTGGTCATTGTTAACTAATCTGCCCCTCATGAAGCAAATGCATCCCACCCAGAACTGTTTCCCTCGGGGCCTCTCTGGGGGTCCCACCCAGAACTGTTTCCCTCGGGGCCTCTCTGGGGGACTCAGTTCTGAAATGCACCCCAAGCAGCTGACCTCTTCCCGGGCTATTTGGAATTCTTCACTGGAAATCTGGCCCCTGATTTTCATTTTGGCAGAATGTAAACCAAGATAATTGTTTACCACCACAAAGACCAACAGGGTACTTGGTTCTCAAAGCTGTTTTTGGAGATGTTGAAGAAAATACCTACCTTGTTTTGTTGTAATCAAATGAATCTAAAGCCTGCATAAAGGTTTGTATTTATTTGTTTGGTTTTTGAGACAGGGTCTCTCTATGTAGCCCATTCTGGCATTGAACTCACAGCAATCCTCCTGCCTCAGCCTCCCGAGTGCTGGAATTACAGGTGTGCGCCCCCACACCTCACAAGTGTTTAGTCTAATAAGAGGGGAGGCGAGGGATGCAGGCTCATAGTCCTGTCTCATACGAGTTCAGATTACATTCCGGCCGACTTGGTGAGCAGTTAGCCATGAACTGAGCCTCAGTCCCTGTCCTGAGAGCACTCTGTGTGCCAGCGGACAGGGGACACAGTACAGCCACCGCCCAGGACTGACCGGCACTTTGATGTGGCAGCCGGTGAATTCACGAGCAGAGTGGATGGACCCGGAGGAAGGGAGACACAGGAGCAAGGGAGGAGGGTGCGAGGAGGCAGAGGCCAAGGCGCCTGCGGGGTGGGGAGCTCCACGGCGGCCCTGTCCGGCAGGAGAGGCCAGGCCGGCCCCATCTGCAGCTTCCCCACGCCGGGCTCCAGGGTGTGGCCTGTCCAGAAGTCCAGGTGCCAGAGCAGCGCACTTCCCTCCTGGAGCAGGCGCTGCGCTCCGTCGGCCCAGGGCAGCCGGGCATGGAGGCAGCTCGCTCGCCAGTGTCTCCCCTACTCCAGCAGCACAGCCAGGTGTGAGGCAGACGCATGCACAATTGACGTTTGTTGAAGCTACATGTGCACGCCTGTTACTCCAGCACTCCGGCAGCTGAGGCAGGAGGATCACCATGAGTTTGAGACCCACCTGGGCTCCAGAGTGAGTTCAAGGCCAGCCTGCACTACACAGTGAGAGCCTGTCTCCAAAAAACATTATTTTAAGGGATTTCTTGATAAGCAAATGGGTCACTGCTGCCCCAGCCCTGGCGCAGCTCACTGAGGCGGAGACCCTTCGGTAAGAACTCATTTCCAGGGCAGCGCCGCTACCTGCCAGCACCCCGCGCTCCAGGTGAGCAGCACCCTCCTGCATCCCCGGCCACCTGAGTCTGAAGTCCCCCAGCCGGCCAGCTGAGCTGCCAGGAAGGCGGGCCGCAGGACCGGTCTTTCTTGCCTGACTTCTCATTGCACAATTCGGCCGCTTTGCCTGCCGCTGCTGCCTCCGAGGTCCTCCCTCCCGCCGCTGCTCTCTGCAGGACGAGGTGGGAACTGGGCCGCCCCGTGAGCCGCCTGCCTCTGCCCTGGACCGCAGCCGCTGCCCTCCGCAGTGAGACGAGCGGGGGCGCCTTCTGATGCCCTACTCCAAGATCCAGGAAAAGTTTTCTTTCTTTTCAGCTCAGTCACAAAGCTTAGGACTGTGCAAGGAACTTCACCAGGCTGAGTAACTCGGGAATTCTCCGCTTTTCTCAGCAGGATGTAAAACATAGAAATAGCTGTGAGACTCACTGCTGAGAGATGATCTGCTGGGCCTCAGCCCCCCAGGAGGAGTGGGGGACGTCACAGGGTCCTTCCTGCAGGCTGCATTTGACAAACGGGAAGGGGTCCTGGAAGGAGCGGCCACTCCCATTAGTGTGAGGTCTTTGTTTTTTGAGACTAAGTTCAAGGTCAGCCAGGGCTACAGAGAGTAAGTTCAAGGCCAGCTTGAACAATGTAGCAGCACACTGCCTCAAAAACCAAATAACTAAACCGGACTTGGTGGTATATACCTGTAATCCCAGCACTCAGGAGGCTGAGGCAGGAGGCTCACTGTGAGTTTGAAGCCAGCCTGGACTACATAGTGAGTTTAGGAGCAGTCTGGATTACATAGCGAGACCATCTCAAACAAAACAACAAACCCAACAAGTAAATAAATACATACATAGATGGATGGATAGATGGTTGATTGATAGACTCTGAGGAATTAGGACTCTGTTTAAATAGCAATATGCTTTTCACTTTCAGTTAAATGAAACACTAAAATGAGTGAAAGTTCACAGTCAGCCACTTCCTCTGAAACTTGCTCTTGTCCCTTTCTCTTGGTCCCAGAGGTGCCCTATCAGAGCTGCCAGGACTCCCAGCCGCTCCCCGGCCTGCAGCCCCGTGTGACCTACGTGCTGTGGATGACGGCGCTGACGGCGGCAGGTGAAGGGCCCCGAGGAAACGAGAGGGAATTTCGCCTGCAGGGTGAGCAGACTGTGCACTGTCCTCACTCTCCCACTCCCCCTTGCTGCCACCTCGGTCCCCGAGGTCCCTGCCTGCTGGGAGGTAGTCAGCAGAAGCGCTTCCCCCTCCAGGGAGCCCTCCGCAATGCACTTTCTTCTCTTCATAGTCACTCAGTGCCCCTGCTCCTAGCTCTCCTGCGGGAGGCAGGGACTGTTGCTCTTTATTTCTACCATCGAAGCCTCGCATGGCACCCGGTACTTAGTACTTGGTCACTAATTACCTGTTCAAAGAACAGTGAGACACACTGGCAAGAGCCAGAGCGAGGCTGTGTGTCAGGCAGGGTGGTATGCAAGAGCCCTTCTTTCTCGCAGTGCTCTGTGTAGTGTTTAGGTTGCTGGGCTGCTGCGGCAGATTACAGTAAACCGGGTGTCTCAGCCAGCTTTACTGCCTCGCAGTCTATTTCATGCTTTTGTGTGTGTGTGTGTGAGAGAGGGTCTTGCTATATATCCCAGACTGGCCTTGAACTCACGGCCGTCCTCCCGCCTCAGCCTCCCAAGTGCAGGGATTACAGGCACGCACCACGGCGCCTGGCACCGACTCTAACCTTTAGATGTGACGCCTTTTCCCAACCTTCCTGAGCCCCGCGAGGCAGCTGCTGTGCGTGCTGACTTCTGCTACCCACCATGCGATTACCCGTGCCCGTCGTTACACACACGTGTGCACGGCAGTTGTTTTTTTGTTTTGGGGGGTTTGGGGTGCTGGGGATCGAACTCAGGGCCTTGTGCTTGCGAGGCAGGCACTCTAACACCGAGCTACATCCCGGCCCCTCGGTGGTTGCTCGCTTACATGTGCACACTTACACGCGCACCATGTGCGTGGCCCCCCGAGGCGGTGGCGCCGGCGTCCTCCTGGTCTCTGCGTCTCGCCGCCCCCGGGCCTGGCACCGCTTAGCCCCTTCGCCGGAGGAGCAGGCGCAGTCTCCGCGCCGCGTCCGGCTGGGGCGTAGATCCGGGTGTCCCCGAGCCCCGCTGGGGCGGCCCGGCTCGCCCTGCTGCGCTGAGGGCTGCGCTGCTGTTGCAGGTGGAGCCGGCTGGAGCGCCGTCCTGGCCCCGAGCGCCTGCGTCGCGGTCCTCAGCGTGGGCGTCTTCTCCACCCGCTACTTCCGGCAAAAGTGAGTCGGTGTCCCGCCAATGTGGTGACTACGGTCTCCCAAATACCGACATGACCTGCGGCTGCCGGTGCGGCGGCTGGATCTCAGATATTGCTGACAGCTGAGCATGTTGTTCAGCCTTCTAGAGCGACCGTACGTGTGAAAGTTCATTTGACTTAGAAATTCCTAACTAGAAATTTAGTCTAAATGCATCATAGATATATGCGTATATCTAGTGGAAAATATTCACTGAGATAGTGCTCATTAGAAAAATATTTGTAGCCAGGCGTGATGTGCACACCTGTAATTCCAGCACTCAGGAGGCTGAGGCAGGAGGCTTGCTGCAAGCTCGAGGCCAGCCTGGGCTACACAGCGAGACCCTGGGTCAAAACCCCAAAGAGAAAAAGAAAAGTATCTGAAACAACCGAGGCGCCCAGCGATGCAGAATTGGTCAACTCACCCTTAACATATCTGTTGAAGACGGTATCAAAGATTCAACTCTATGAGCATTTGCTACATTGCATTTTTAAAAGTAGGTTGCAAGAAAATATGCATTTTCCTTTCTTAAAAGTAGTGCTCATACACATGCAAAACATATTGGTTGGTTATATTTAATATAAAAACCAAAATAAAAAAACTTCACCTAACGGTTTCTCAGCCCGGCAAAGGAGCAGGTGCAGGTAAAGGCTGGTGTGGTGGTCCCCTCGTCCCCTGGATCTGGGTTCTAGTTCCTGCTCCGCTCTCCTGACATAGCTTCGCCCTCAAGTGCTTCTCATGGTCCCCAGGCTGCAGGCACTACAGCCCTCACACCTGCGTCCCACAGCTACAGGAAGAAGACAAGAAGGGGCCCATGTTTCCTTTTATTCATTTATTTATTTATTTTGAGACAGGGTCTCACTATGCAGTCCAGGCCAGCCTTGAACTCTTTGTATAGCCCAGGCTGGCCTTGAACTGCCAGTGACCCTCCTGCCTCAGCCTCCCAAGTACTGGAATGACAGGTGTGCACCACCACGCCTGGCAGTGTATCATTTGGTAAGAAAAAAGCTTAATTGGTTTGTTCTTCAATACAAAACTTTCTTCAGAGGCCACATAAAGTAATAAAAGAGGTTGAAATAAAAGTAGCTCAAGCCACAGAGCTTGTCTGGCCGCCTCTTCACCTGAGGAAGATTCGCCATGTGATGGAGACATCAAAGCTGGCCTCTGCTGAAAGAGCTGAGCTCAGGGTCACCTGGAGTCCACATGCCCTGTCTGTGGAATCAGTGACTCAGTTAGGTGAGGGCTAACTTGCTGTCTAAAAACAAGAAAGGGCCAGGCATGGTGGCGCACACCTGTGGTCCCAGCACTCGGGAGACCGAGGCAGGAGGATCTTCTTGAGTTTGAGGCCAGCCTGGGCTACACAGTGAGTTCAAGGCCAGCCTGGACTTCATAGTGAGATCCTGTCTCAAAAAAAAAAAAATTAAATTAAAAAGTTACTTTTTTCAAGCTGTTTATATATATATATATATTTTTTTTTTTTTTTTCTTTTTGGTGCTGGCGATCGAACTCAGGGCCTCGTGCTTGTGAGGCAAGCAGTCTAACCACTGAGCTAAATTCCCAGCCCCTGCTATTTATATCATTTTGTGTCCCGGGATTCTAAAAATCCTTGAGCACAACAATGTATTTATTAGTCACTCTGAGGTCTTTGTAGAGACCGAGTTAGCTCTCCGGTAAGTTCCCCTGGGGTATGGGCCTGGCTTCCTGTGTGCCGCTCGGTCCCCAGCAGGTGGCACTGTGCTGGACACACGTTTAAGATTGAATCAGTATTCACAGACTAAACGCAGGGCGGGGTGGTGACGGTCGCTAGGGGTCACCATGAACCACAGAGCCCGGTGGCTGCATCAGAACTTTGTCGCCAGCCCCGGAGCCCAAGCCGGCCTGACCTTGTCCTGCTTCGTCCTCTGCAGGGCGCTGGTTCTGCTTTCAGCCCTCAGGCCGCAGTGGTGCAGTCCAGGGATCCCAGACCCCGCGAACAGCACTTGGGCCCGGAGGTACCAGCTGGAGGAGGTGAGGACACCCCCCGGGGCAGGGACCGGCCGGCCAGGGTCACACCACTGCCCGGGTGGCTGGCTGGCGGCGCTCAGGCAGGTCACCCCCGAGTCGTCGCCTCAAGTCTTCCCAGACCCCAGAGCACGCGTACCCTGGGGTCTCTGCTGCTCCGAGACCGACCGTCCTAGGCCACAGGCCCCTCGCTGGGTCTCCACTCCCTCCTTGCCCCGTTGGAAGAGCGCTGTGTGTGTTTCAAGTTAGACACGTTTGTTACAGTAAAGACCCTGCCGCGAATCCCCTCGAGATCCTCCCGTTTCCAGCACACTCCTCCCACCGTCCTGGCCCTTGTCCGCAGCAGCTCTGGAGTCTTCTCTCCTGGGTGTCTTTAGCTGCTCTGTCCTGGCCGCCTCGATGTCCTGAATGGATCAAAACGTTTCCCTTTCATAGTCATTTTGACTTTGAGGAGGAGCTGAAAGTCCCCCGCTGCCAGATCTGGTGACTAAGGTGGACAAGGACACAGCGTCATGTTTTTATGAGCTGCCTTTCTGCTGGATGGCGCTCAGCCGCAGTCACTGTAGCTTTGATCACACCTCGTAAAGACACTCAGGAGAGAGGGCGCCAGAGCTGCGGCAGACAGTGGCCAGGATGAGGGGAGGATTTGAGGGGTCAAATGGCAATGCGACTTTTACTGAAACACATTTTTTTAAATCGAAACACTCACCATGTTTTTGATCCTCCCTGGGGCTTCCTAGAAAGAAAGCAAATACAGCTGCCCTGGCTGAGCAGCAGGCATGCCCTGAGCCATCCAGGGCCGGGCGACTGAGCCCTGACGTCCCAGCCGATACACTGTGCAAGGGAGGGGCTTCCAGGCCAAGCTGCTGGGGCCTCGAGGGCTTCTGAGTCATGGCATGAGACTGGGTGTTGAAAAGAAGCCATAGGAAGCTGGGTGTGGGAGGCTGAGACAGGAGGGTCTAAAGTCAGCCTGGGCTACATATTGAGACCAAGTCACAAAAACAAAAAGGAAGGAAAGGAGGGAGATTTTTGTTTACCTTGCTGCCTTCTGCCTGTCTGCCATGCCACCCCGCCTGGGAGCCAGCCGCTTATGGACTGAAATCTCTACAAACTGCAAGCTAAATAAACCTTTCCTCCCTTAAAAAAAAAAAAAGAAAGAAAAGAAAAGGAGGAAACACCCACATAGTTGCTCGGGCGCACAGTGTGTCCTGGAAGCTATGCTGGATACGCAGGGAACCCAGTGTGCTGGTGGCCTCTGGGGAGAAGGGCAGAAACATGAAGGCCACATAATCATCATGATGTTTTCCTTCACAACATAAACATTTTAAGGACATTATATACATGTATTTAATTTGCAAAAATAAAGTGAGCCGGGCATGGTGGTGCATGGCTATATTCTCACCACTTGGGAGGCGGAGGCAGGAGGATCACATGTTCAAGCCCAGTCTAGCCCATTTATCGAGATTTCTGTCTCAAAAAAGGGGCTGGGGCTGTAGCTTGGTGTGAAGGGCCTGCGTTCCATCCCCAGTTACACACACACACATGCGCACACACACAAAATCTTTCCATTTTCTTTTGTGTTTCCCATTTTCTGATAGGGTCTTCGATCTCCTTTTTCAGAGTACTGTAGCTTTTGTATAGAGGCCTTTCACTTTGTTGGTTGGGTTAATTCCTAAGTATTTGATTTTTCTTGATGCTACTGTGAAAGGTATGGCTTCCCTAACTTCTCTCCCAGTGAGCTCATTCTTGTGTACGGGAACACTGTTGATTGTTGCACGTTGACTTTGTACCGTGCTACACTACTGAATTTGGTTATTAATTCTAGGAGGCCTCTGATGGGATTTCTTGGGTCGTCTATGTAGAGGATCAAATTCTCCACAAATAGTGACAGTTTGACTTCTTCCTTTCCTATACTTTTCCCTTTTCTTTCTTTCTCTCGGTTGATTGCTCTGGCTAATGTTTGAGTACTGTGTTGAAGTTGGCGATAGCAGACACCCTTGTTCTTGTCTTGCTCCTGAGTTTGGAGTTTCTCCCCATTTAATGAGATGGCTGTTGGTTTGTCACAAATGGCTTTTATCATGTTGAGATAAAGACATTCTACACCGGTTTTCTTCGGGGCTTTTACCACGAATGCGTGTTGGATTTTGTTGAAGGCTTTTTCTGCGTCTACAGAGATGGTTCGGTGGGTTTGTCCTCGCTTCTGTGCGTGTGATCAATTGCATCTGCTGACCGGTGTGTGTTGAATCATGCCTGCACCCCGGGGATGAAGCCTGGCAGTCACGGGCACGATCTTTCAAAGCCGGGTGAGAGAGATGTCAGTCAAATGCCCAGGACCGAACGGGCGGTGACTGTGGAAAGGAGACAGGTGACAATGAGGAGCTGGCAACAGACAGGATGCTGAGAAGGAGACAGCAAGCAAGAGGGCTGACTACATGACGACCAAAATTACAAACTAATTTCTTAAGTCACAAAGAAAATTAAGGGGGGAAAAAAGGACACAAATTTCTTCCCAAAATGTTTCATTTCTTTGGATTTTTGAGACAGGGTCTCGCAGTGTAGTTCGGGTTGAACTCAAACTATGTAGCCCCAGCTGGCCTCAAACTCGCAGTGATCCTCCTGCCTCAGCCTCCCCAGTGCTGCGATGACAGGCTCAAGTGGTCCTTCCTAAGCGAAGACCTGACGAGGACATGACCTCGCCCAGAGCCTTCGGCAGCTCCACCAAAGCCCAAGCCTTCCGCCTCCAGTAAAGGCACTCGCTGGTCCAACACTCTGCGGTGTCTGGAGCCTGTTTGCATAACGAGGAGTCACCACATGTTCTGAGCATGCCAGCCCTCTTTGCCCACCTAACCCCAGAAACACTTCTGTCAGGACCAGGTGTGCAAGGCCCCAGCCGCTCCTCCCTGCAGCGGGGTGGGCAGGATTGTGATTCAGGCTGAGCTGAATCAGCCGGATGCAGCTTAGAAAGGGTCTGCTGAAAGCGGTGAGGGGGTCCCTGGCTCTTACCTCTCCACCTCCCTGACCAATGTTTTGTTTTGTTGTACCAAAGATTGAACCCAGGACCTTCACCCAGAGCTACTTCCCCAGCCCTTTTCTTATTTTATAGTTTGAGATAAGATCTTGCTAAGTTGCTAAATTTTCCAGGTTAGGCTTGAATTCGGGATCCTCCTGCCTCAGCCTCCCGGACTGTTGGCGTGACAGGCATGCACCACCACACTAGGCTTCTCTGACCAATGCTAATCGTGTTTCTTCCCTGGGAGAGTCCCGAGGCTTGGCTGAGGTTGGGAGCGCTGGGAAGCAGGTCGCCAGGGTCCCCTGCACCTCTGACCATGGCCTCTTCCTCCCCTTTCCCAGGAGAGCAGACGGCTGCCAGTGGACGGGATGCAGGCGGCCACCATCCCCCTGGAGGAGCCGGAGCCCCTGGTCATCAACGAAGTCCTGCATGGCGTAACTGTGGTCTCCAGACCCCCCCACCGTGCCCACTGGCCGGACAAGGGACAGGGGAACCGAGGCCACCCTGCCTGTACAGAGGACCCAGGGGACAGAGGCTGCAGCCCGCCCGCGGTGGGGGCTCTGTACAAGGTCCTGGGGGGCCAGGGCGGGGACCCTGCACGGGGGGCGACCCTCCCCAGCCCTGATGGCTACCTCCCCGCCAGCGTGGGTGACGTGGCCCCACACGGGTCCCCGCTCCCTGAGCCTACAGAAGAGCTGGGGCCCCAGCACATCGCCTTCTCTGTCTTCACAGCCGGCTCCCTCCACTCCCTCACCATCGCCCGTGGCCAGAGGCTGACTCTGGACCGGCTAAGAATGGGCTGTGACCCGCTTGTGCTCTGAGCAAAGTCACATGACCCCGAGCCCCACCTGTGCCATCTGTAGCTCCCTCACCGGGGGCAGCTTTGGTGGCATCAGTGTGGCTGCAGCCAGAGGGCAGGCACCAGCCCTCCAGCCTGAGGACCTGGTCTCCCTTGCACCGACTTCGACCTTGCCTCCAGCCTTCGGCTGTTGGTGACCAGCAGGGGGCAAGGGGAGGGGAGTGGACAGCAAGCCCTGGCTGGTCATGCAAGGAGTCCAGGGGATCGTTCACTTGACAACTAACTGCTGCAATTTTCCTGCCTCAGCCTCCCGAGGCCTGGGACTACAGGAGCGTACCATCCCACCTGGCCATGTAAATCCTTGTGTGTGGTGCTGGGGTCGAATCCAGGACCTCTGGCATGTTAGATCGGGACTGTACGAACGAGCCACACCCTCAGCCCACATTACACCTTGCAAACAGAAGCAGCCAGGCGCCTAATTAAGAACTAGTACTCACCAACTGATTTTTTCCTAAATTAATGTTAGGACTACATTTCCCTCAGTGTCTTTCCACAATGCCTTCATGCCCACGCTCCCCAGCTGGTGCTTTTCATTCGCAGACGTCCTAAGACCCTCGGTCACAACTCCAGGCAGGCGGGCTGAGCCCCAGGGCGATGCAGACCCCACGGGCCACTTCCTGTTTGCCCAAAACCAAGGAGCGGTGGGGGTGCCTCCCCTCCGCCTCTGCCTCCCTCAGGATGAAAACAGGACTCCCCAGGATTCAGAAACTGCCATTTTATTCCATCAGAGCAGAGACCACGGGCCTCTTCCCCAAGGCTCCCTCCTGGATTCCCCTCGGCTCTGCGGTGGGGCTGCTCTTCACAAGTATCTGCATCCATTTGATCAGCTTGTGCAGGTTGAAACAGCAGCAAGGATGATCAGTCAGGAAGCCATCCCTCCAGCTGCATGGCGGTCTTCAGATCAACTCAAACATTTTCTCGAACCCTGGTTGCTGTTGCTAAAGTGATGACTCCAAGCAGCGAGAGGCGGAGGGACCAGACAGAGGACACACCCTCAACCAGGAGGCTGGTCAAGGCCTTCCATCAACAGCTGCTGGCAGTTTCCTGAACAGCACATCTCTGCCAGATGTTGGTTTTTGTGTTTTGGTTTGAAACATGGTCTTGCTGTGTAGTCTGGGCTGGCCTGAAACTCACAGCAACCATCCTGCCTCAGCCTCCTGCATGCTGGGATTACTGCCATGCTCCACCATGGCCAGCCTCCCTGATGCTATTTTACAAGCTGTTGTTGACGTGGTTTCCAGCGCTTGCATTTGACTCCTGCAAGGTTCCTGGGGTCCACAAAACTCTTAAAATAACCCACCGGGTGTTGGCCTGTGGTACCCAGCGCCATTCAAGGTACCAGGCACCATGGTGACAAAATCCAGCAGCATGAGGCACACGTGACACGCCTGCTGCATATGTGGATCCCACCCCTGACTAGTCAGTGAACATCTGCTTTAAAAAATAGCTTTATGCGATTCAGGCCTCTGACAAATTCTTCAGAAGCTCCTAATTTAGACTCTTGTGTGCAACTGTGAGAGGCATGGTCTCACTACATAGTTTTGGTGGCCTCGGAATCAGTGATCCTGGGCTGGGGATTTAGCTCAGTGCAAGCACAAGGGCCTGAGTTCGATACCCGGCACCACAAAAAAAACCAAAAAAACAAAAACAAAAAAATTAGTGATCCTCCTGCCTCTGGCTCCGGAGTGCTGGGATTACAGGTGTGCACTGCCATGCTTGGCAAGAGGCCCTTAATCTAGACTTAAACCAGTAAAGCTTTCATGAATCTGTAAGGAGTATACTAAGAAAATGAAACACAAGATGAAGCTGAAGCCATCTAGCTACGGTTTTCACAGGCAAATTCCTTACCCCCACTACTCAATTTCAAGAAAGAACCCCCACACAAACCTGTCTCTATTTCACCCGTCAAAAAGGCCTACTTGTGCTCAGTCACGTGGGGGGGGGGGCAGAAACCCCACCATCTGCTTGTCTGGTGACGATCCTTTGACAAACGTGGAAATGTGTGACAGGTGTCCCTGGTGTGGCCGCGAAGGCAGCATTGCTCCTTACACTGTGCGAGCTGACTGGCAGGCTCCCAGACGAAGCCTCTCTGACGCCTGACTGGCTGACAGCGGCCTCAGAGGTAGAATTCTAGGCAGGCAAAGGTCAAGAACCACAAAGTTGTGCTAACCATGCGGAAAAGGAAACCAATTCTTCAAAGACGAGAATTTAAGGTCCTAAATTCCAGAGGGGAGCCAGCCAGTCATCCAGGTGACATGGAGCAAGCCGCGACCCACCCACGAGCCCCTTCCCATCCTCATGCACACACACCCAGACCCCGACCAGCACTGTCCACGGCCCATGCCAGTCACATGTGCCTGCGCGATGCAGTCAGGTGACAAAGTCAGCACAGAAACTAAACCCCGGGCAACCGCCATGCTCTGCAGGCTTCAAAGCCATGGAAGGGACCTGGAGAACCCCACTCACCAGGTTTAGGGCCACCCCATCCAGGATGCCACACGGGCAGCAAAGTGGCAAAAGGTTACTGACATCATAGCCGCCCAACACCCCAAAACCTGAGCCTTTTCTCCCTCGCGGGCCACTTCTCTTTCCCCTTCTACTGGAAGCAAGTTCTGGCTCCTGCTTATGAAATAATAGGTAACACAAAAGTTACATTCTGTGGAGTGAGTTTCTAAGGCGGCCTCTGGGGCCCACACACCGAGGGTTACTTACCACACACATTTTCTCACCTAGACAGAATGTACGAAATTCTCATCTCTGGGAAAAATCAGTTAGCATTAGATTAAAAAGTCCTGCTAAACACAAAACAAACTGTAATCACTGCATTTCTGTTACAGATTAATACTTTCCCTTACAGCTTTCAGAGTCTAAGTTGCAAGCTACACACTTAAGAGTGAAATCAGCTTTCCTAGTAAGCTCCCTGACCCTTTTCTGACTATAGAAATTGAGTCTTTGAATTAATTCAGGACTTCCCATGAGGTAGAGTGGTTTAACTCGTACCTACAGTTCAACTTTTACTGGAGCTCTTCGAAGATGTTGACCATGAATAGCTTAGGAACCTCATGTTGTGCTGAGGGCTTTTAGCTCTTTAAAATTGTAAAAGCCATTCTTAGCTCAGGCCCACATCAGTCCATTGACTCCTGGCTCACACACCTGGACAGCTATCTTTACTTCCCCAGGCTGGCGCAGGATTTACATTCCCATCTCAGCCTCTCCAGCAGCTGGGATTACAGGTATAGGCCACCACACGAGGCTCAGGTGTAACACAGTAAATACTTCATTGTTAGTATCCTGATTCTAGAAACTAAGCTTCTCCTGTATAGGCTGGAACCTTGTTTTCTTGATATTCTCGGATCTGCTGAATACCTCATTCTTACTTCAATCACTTCCCATATAAATTCCAAATCTGAACAGAAAAAAAAATCCACCTTGAGTTCAGAGGACCCGCACCCAAGGTAAGAGCTAACCAGGACGTGGCTGAGCAAGGTTAACCACTAAGTATCAACCTCCCTGGAGCTGGCCAGTTGGGCTGGGGATAAACATAGCTCTGTGGCAGGGGCCTGGCATGTGACACTCAGGGTTTGGGCCCCATCACCGCCAAGAACCACCACAACCTGCCCCCCCACCGCAAAAAGGAGTGAGGGTAGAGACACAACTCACACTGCAAATTAGAACTCCGAAGTTCAGTTCGGGGATCATCTTACACCTTGTGACCGACCAGATACACCTTGCAAAATAACCAGGTTTCTGGGTTTCCTAACCTGGAAATCACCTTGCTTATTAACCCAAGCAGGTGAGCAAGGCCACCACGCCACAGCCCCCCAGAGCCTTACCTTTAAAGTCAGCGTCAGCTCCCAGTGCATTTCTTTCGTAAGTCTCAACAGGTTTCTTCCACCTGCTCGCATTCTCCTAGACGTTTTTAAAATTCAATGAACAGTATTTACTTTATAATGCTCCATATTGCGTTTACAGTGCAATCATCTCCAGCAATTAGAAAAATAACCACCAGGATAATACCAAGCACCTCCAAATCTATACCAAAAGCAAGCCTCAAATCTGCTCACAGCCCTGGAAATGTCAGCTCCACTTTTAACATAAAAGCAAGTTAGGAAATGAAACATGTAGTATCCGGTGACACATCTCAAAATCTTCCCTAACTCCAGGCTCAAAATAATATTCAACTAATAAACCACATTCCCACTAATTTCACCGAAGCTATAAACATCCTTGAAAGCAGCTTTAAGTAGGATTCCACTGAATCTTCATTCACTGAGAAATGGCAACTGTCTCGCCGGCCCTTGGAATTCGGTTTACCTGAATTTTACTTTCCTAATTTTAACTGTCATTATGACACGGATTGTTCCCAAGTGGGATTTGATCACCTGGCTGAACAAATAAAGAACTCACAAAATAAAACATTACGTTTTTAAAAAATTAAATAGCCATTTTCTTGGGGTGCAGAGGTTAAAAACCAGGACACACATGACGATACATGGGCTCCTATTTGTTTTTATGACTTTTAAGAAGTGAACATGAAAATAAATCTTTATTTTCAGTTATTACCCAATGAGAAAGTTAGGTTCACAGTTTCAGCTCTTGACACAAAGCGAACTGGGAGGCAAATTCACACCCACCACATACACTAACGGACCAGCCTTTCAGGTCAGGCCGTTTCAGAGCTCACGACAGGACTGCTGTTCACACGCACGCTCCGGGCCCGATTCCTACGAGTCCAACAGGCTGAGAGCATGTGCCGCAAACCCCGAAGGGGCCTCGGTCCAGGGGCTGACCGCGTGAATACCGCGGCAGGGACGTCTGGGGCATCAGCGCCACTCCAGGATGTACTGGGCACCCAAGATCCCAGCCGCAGCACAAGCCCACCCACCGTTAACAGGCAGCCCCTCTCCCGGCCGGCACCGCTCGGCGGGGTGCGGCTCCTGCACTGCGGGCTCAGAGGGCCCATGAGCGCCAAACAGTAAGCAGCAGACGTGTGTGACATTAAGATCTCTGATATTTAAAACTGGAAATTACCAGAGGTAGAAAATTCCTGACAAGTGAATGATATAAGGTTAAAAACATTAAACAGAATTCCCTCCTCATTTAACCAACAAACGTGGCAGAATGAAAAAGAATCCCAGCAAGCCTGTCAACTGACGGTGCTAGCCATGGGCGTCTGCTCCAGTTACTGGAGCCCGTCACTCCCGACTCTCCTAGGCAAGGACGATTAGAGAACAGTCATCACCTTCTGTGGGACAAAATCTATCAAGTGAAGACTGCTAAGAGGAAATTCATCCACAGTACATTTTTGGCTTATATTTTATGGATGGTGCTGCTGTTCCAACCGTGTAAAGTAAAGGTGTCCGCTTTCCAAATTCCAAATACTTAAAATGCACCCCACCTCGCCCTTTGGTTTCTTCAGAACAAGGTCAAAGGGTTGCTGACTGTAGGGATGCCTTCAGATCTGGGGACCTCACACACACACACCCCCCCACCAAGGCCAGACACTGCACACGAGTTTAAATATCCCACATCTGCCGAACCGACAGACCCCGCCCGCTGCGCTGGGAAGAGGCCCACAGCACAGAACTAGTCCACTGGACAGGATGTCTTGACCACTTCTACCAGTAAGCTGTCTAGTTTGGCTTTTACGATGGGAAAGTCACACATTTTAAAGTAAATGTAGCTGAACTTGTCACTCAGGTATCATTTGAACCTAATGAACCATGCAAGAGAACAAGGGCTAATAAACCAATGTGCTTTGAATCTGTTCAAGTACTGATATTTCTGTATATAAAGATTTAGCATATATAACAGCTATCATGAGAAGTGAAAAAAGATTTTTCCCCAAAAATGAAAAATATTAAAACTAAGTTAAAATACATAAAGTAGTTAGTATTCCACACAGCATAAAACCTGACAGATCAACATTTACACATCCCAGTCGACCATGTGTGAAAACGCAAAGCAGGTTTTAAAACCAACAGTATGTCCAATGTTTAAAACCAGTTTGTAATTGGGGGACACCTAAATCCTTAATTAAAAAACACAAATGAAGTGAAAGCTTTTAAACTGGTACACACTGTTCACACCTATATTTCAAGTTTGGAAATGCATATATGCAAGCAGCAATACAAAAGTATTCATGAAGAATGCATAATCTCTGAAAATTATGAAAACATCCCTGCTACCAATACATTTCTAAATACAAAACTGACTACCATATTTGTTACTTCTGTGTAGCGAGAGAAGTTCATTTTCAAAACAGATAAAATTCAGTCTTTAGGTGTGAATGGTGTGAATGACAGTCCTTTTTTTAACTTCTTAGTTGTCTGGGATCCTTAAGCATGCACAAAGCTTTAAACAAGAGGGTCTGCCGAGGAACTGGGGCCGTCTCAGCGCGTCCAGTTAGGCCAGAGCTGGGAAGGCCTCTGGGTCGTCCACATCTGGGGCAGAAGCACTGGACTGAAAGAGAAGCAAACCAACGTGAGCCAGTTCTCAGTCCCCAAACACACTGCCACCGGGGCCCACAGTGCTTCAGAGTGAGGATGCTGAGGGACAGACGGCGACGCTTCCACTCCAAAGGCCGACTTACAAATCAGAACACAACTACAAATACTTCCATATCGTGGTCAACTTCGACCAACACACATCAAATTTCCCAGTGATAACAATACCACGTGTGGTTTTAGTACCTCACGAGTAGATTCACATAGATTTCTACTACTATTTAGCACTCTTATGCCTTTCTCCACTTCTAATAAACTGGGTGTGGTGGCGTATGCCTGTAGTCCCCAGCACTCAGGAGGCTGAGGCAGGAGGATCACCACAAGTTTGAGACCAGCCTGGGCACACAGTGAGCTCAAGGCCAGCCTGAACTACACAGCGAGACCCTGTCTCAAAAAAAACGAACAGAAAAACCACAAAAAACCCCAACAAACCAAATAAATAAGTAAAACATTTGTGTAGGAACTTATTTTTTGTCAGGTACTACGCAAGGCACGAGAGAAACTGGGGCAAGGTAAATCCCAGCTCTCACAACAGTAAGAAATAAACACAATGAAAAGTTCTCAATCAGGTGTCACGAGGTGACCTACACAGCGGACACAAGGTTCCGTCAGGCTGCCACGTAAGAGGCCCCGAGGAGTCACCGAAGCAGAGAACAGCCTGGCATTCCCAGCAGACTCCGAGACACAACCAGACTCCCTGCATCTGAATTTCGCCATCTGGAAAACGAGGCATCTCACACTGGGGAGCAAACCCAGCGTCACATTACTCCTGAGCTGCGTTCCTGGCACACCCCACAGGATCTCACAGCACCGCCCAGGAGAACTTGAGCTTGTGATCCTCCTGCCTTGGCCCCCAAGTGCTAGGGTTAAGGCGTGTGCCACAGTGCACAGCTTAAAGTGCAGTTTCTTAAAGGCAGGTATCTTTTTCTACTTCTACTCCCTAAATCTCTACATCTGCTAGAAATACAGTCCCTGAATTTTGAAAAGGGGTGAAGAGTTTCAGATCACCTTGTCGGTCCGGCTGCCACGGTTCGGACGTCCCCCACGCCCGCGTCCGCCTCGTCCTCCCCTGCCGCCCCGTCCCGGGCGGCCCAGGTCTCCAAAGTTGATCTCCAGCTGAGAAGTAATATCGTTGGCGGGCTTCCGGAAGTGATGGTCCATCACGGAGTCTTCAGCATGAGCCTGGAACATGAACAAAGGCCATCAAGGAACAGACAGCAGTGAAGTTTTCTCCAAGAAACGACCACCCATCCAGCCTGTGGCATGTGAACAGATCCCTGCACCACCCCTGCAGTAACCCGGCCAAGTGGAGCAAGGGTCTCCCCACTACAACTCAGCTCCTCGCCTGCACTGCCTGCAACTTCTCCCAGCTGCGGCAGCACTGGCAGTCCGCGGCATACAGCCCCACGGGCCCAGCACCGGGGACCCCGAGAGGTGACCACACTGCCCACCTAAGCAGAGCCACAGTGTTCGAGAAGGCGCTGAGGCGTCTTGGGCTTTTCGCTCTAGTACAAGCCGAGCACTGCCCTTGTGAGACTGAGGCCGCGAGCCCTGACCGAGTGTGCCGCCATCAAAGTCTACCGAGGTGCTCCAACCCAAGACACTCGGAGCCGGGCACTTCAGACAGGGTGCCTGCGCTGTGCCCTTCTGCATGACCCAGACAGCTGCAAACCCAAGTAACACGGGCTTTCCACACATGCAAACGCACTACACCGCGCTATGCTTCACACGGACTGGAGGAACTTCCTGCACAGCGAGATCTGATTTCCGACCTGTGAACTCCAGACTCTCTGGATGTGTGAGGTCAGGGTTATTTCTTGGTCTATGTCTGTCATAAAACTTTGCTTACACTAAAAAGTAAAATTTCCCTTTTTCTACATCATGTATAGCTCTCTTTTCTGAAGGGATAACAAGTCTGTTTCCCCTTTAGAAGTGCGTGCTTGGTTTGCACCCTCACCTTCACCCAACGCCCAAATTAAACGCTCACTCTTCATGCTATGCCGAATTCAATGTTTCTTTCATTCTTTTTTTTTTTTCCTTTGGTGCTGGGGATTGAACTTGGGGCCTTGTGCTTGCAAGGCAAGCACTCTAACCACTGAGCTAAATCCCCAGCCCACTATGCCGAATTTAAAAGCAACAAAAGAATATTATTTTAAAGAAGCCTGAAATATGAATTAAGCATAAATCCACAAAGCCTCTAGCAAATCAAGAATCAATTATTCGGTCATCTTTTTAAATGTTTGCTATTTCCAAGCAATGACACTAATTCATTAATTCGGTCTTAGTAACTTTCTGGAGCACAGAAACAAAGCCTAGGCTGATATGCCACCAAAATGCCTGGGAGGTTTTACTCCTGTAGGGAGGAGTCCGGATATTCGAGGCACATTCCTTGCATTTAAAGCAACTACAGAACACAAAGCTTTTTCTTGGGGGGGGGGGGTGTGCTGGGGCTCGAACTCCGGGCCTTGCGCTTGCTAGCAAGTGCTCTAGCACTGAGCTAAACCCCTAACCCACAAAGCTTTTTCTAGTACATCCAGGGGATGCCAGAGGAACAGGTCAGACCCCAGCTCTGTCATTAACACGGTAACTTGGCCCTCATTTCTAAAGTTATGCTTCTTTTTTTCTTCAAGTACCTCCAATCTGGTGCAAAGATGTGTAACAATGTCACATACAACACACGTGAAAGCCTAAATAACAATGACTGAGGCCACATGTGCCAACAAGGCCCAATTGAAACAAGGACCCTACCACGAAGACACACTTAACTGTAAGGGCCCCGGTACACACAAGTGGCCTGATGACCAAAGTGTTCTGGTCTCAAAGTTACTCATAACCAATTCTGTATTTTATAATCTGCAAAAATTTCTAATCCTGTATCTACCTTGTACGACACAGAAGCCTCTCCACTCACCCTCAGAGGACACATTGCAAGACCACCCCGGAGCTGCCTGACACCACACAGTGCCAGATCCCTTTCCTTCTGACAGGCTATGGAGTGACTACAGGGCAGGGAGCATACACAGCATGGATACACCGGACAGAGGAGCAAGGCACAGCCCCGAGGGGCTGGGCAGGATGGTCAGAAGGGCTCACAGCTGACATTTTGTGAACTGTATATTGATATATATTATGAATTAATGTATTTCTGGAAATTACCATTTAATGTTTTTGGACTGATACAATAGTAATAACCAAAACTGCAAAAAGTGAAACAATTAAGGGAGTTCTAGTGTATTTATTTCTGAAAAGCTTAGAGTAAAATATTCAAAATTGGGACGCTTAACCCAATGTCTACCAAATCCATAAAGAGAACTCAGCATATAACGAATTAACTAAAATTACAACTATAATTTTATGGAAAAGTGCAGCAGGAACCCAAAGAGTTACAAATAACTGTCTTAAAGGTGCCTACGTAAATCACTTTCACATTAACCTGGGCAGCTCTGTGACTGTTCAAATGGGCAATCTTGCCAACATGCGCCTTCCTGGTCCCTCCAGGAGTTCACACGCTTATACACACATGCAATTTCATGTGCAATGGAAGGAGGAAAAAGAAAAAAACATAACATTCTAATTAAACAAAAAATGTTTTCCTTTCTACAAAATTTAACACTGAAGACAAATGTCCTCTTTACTGTTTTACGCAGCAAACATTAAAACACCATCTCTTTTCGAAGCTCAGAAAAACATTCAAGTCTCTTTAATCTCAATTTTAGTTTTCCAAGTCTGTCTCACAGCCATTTTTGTTCAGCAAACTAAAATATATTAAGATCCTGCCAAGGGCAGCATATATAGTTCAAGAGGAACACGTTTGGCAAACCAGAAACCTGGGTTCGACCCCCAGCACCAGAAATAAATCTCATCAAGTCCTTTCAGTAAAGGGTGTCTTCCTAACACCTCGGTCTCCACGTTACCATCACCCTGTAAAGCACACTACCGACCTCTGCTCAGTCTTCCCCATGACACTGCATGTGGCACAGGCAGCCAGTTTAACAGGCAGACACCAAACGAAGCCACTTTCACTTTAGGCTAAACCTTAGAGAAATGCCAACATCTTAAGCCAGGTGTAGTGGTGCACATCTGTAACCCCAGCACTAGGAAGGCTGAGGCAGGAAGACCACTGCCGAGTTCAAGGCAAGCCTGAACCACAGAGCAAGATCCCATCTCAAAAAATACAAAAACAAAAGGCCAACATTTCAATCTAACACAACAGTCGTTTAGTGGTTCCCAGTAAGGTTAAGATTTTAAGAATACAACCACACTTTTAAGAATAACTGCCATTTTTCTAAAACCCAGTCATATGATATGCCATCAACCAACAAACAGCTTTTCAGGAAAAAGAAACCCACCACGTTATAACTAGGGATTAACCAAAGGATAACATTTCTTACCATATACAACAATAGTTTGTTGTTCTTTTTAAGCAAGCTACCTATCTCAAATGATCCTACATAAAGGTACTTCTGCTGGTGGTGGTATTGGCAACCTTCACCAAGAGCAGTAGCCCTGAATCTCTCTTTGTTTGTTTTGATTTTTTGAGGCAGGGTCTTGTGATGTAGCCCAGGCTGGCCTCGAACTCGATGAGATCCTCCTACCTCAGACTCCCAAGTGCTGGGATTACAGGCGTGTGCCACCATGCCTCTTTTGAGACCGTATCTTGCTAAATCTCTCAGGCTGGACTCAAATTTTTGAGCCTCCTGCCTCAACTTCCCAAAGGGCCGAGATCACAGGTGTGTTCCACTATGCTTGGCTAAGCTTTATTTTTCATAAAGAGTATCACCCACATGAAATTCAAAGGAATTAAAGAAAGAATCAACTCGTATCCAAACATTCTCCAACACCACACATCTTAGTTTTTACCTCCTCGCTCTTTGATTTATGAAGAACAAATCCCTTCTTCCACTGCCCATCGGCGCCTTCATTTGGTTTTCGTATATTAAACTCTACTTTTGCCCGGTCTTTATTTTGGATTGCTTTCCACTCGTCCAAAGTCATCTCTTTTGGGCCCTCTTCCTTAACCTCTTCAACTTCGTTCTCTCTGCAAAGAGACATTTACTGTTAAATCTGGCAGATTGCTAACATTTACATAAAATCGCTTTAAACTTGTGATTGTAAGCGGATCAATTGTGGCTGGTTGATGATCTTTTGAAGAGGGTGGACATCAAGTGTTCTGTGGCACCCAAAGGCTAATGACGTGTAACATGGTGGGTCTGGGAATAGGAAGTCGGTGCTTATTCATCAAAGTTTAAACTAACAAAGAACATACAAGTTTAACTTCAAAACTGATGAAAAGATCACTTGTAAGTAATATGAACCTGAATTGACCTTATCAGCCCTTATGTTTCTTTGAAAATACACTAAAATCCTCTGCCGCCATCTCCTGAAACCCAGATCTTTACTCCCCGAAATCCCAACATGTGGCCGCCCCCCCCGAATGTGAGGACAGTGAGGGGGCTCCCCGGGAGCACGGGCCCCACACTGCAGAGGGGAGCACTGCTCCTCTAGCTTGTATTCCAACAAGCTGCACTGCAGGTACCCACAATTCAACTTTCAGAAGAGGCTTCACTCATGATCAAACCGCCTGTCAAACACACTGGCGTACTATTCACTACTCAACTAGTTATTTCAAAATGAAATTGCCAGGTTACAACTATTTTACAGTTACCTCTTAAGCAGAAACAAAGCACAGGCCCAAGAATCCATTATTTCAGTCTAATCAACTTCCAACTGTCACCAACAAGTCACTTGCTATTCTGGGAACCTGCTTGTTTCCAAAGATAGCAAATGACTCCACTAGCCTAGAGGCTCAAATATCTCTGTCCATGCTGGCCTTTACAGTGTGACAAACTCTATCTTAGAACTTCCTAGAGCAAGTCTACTGAGATCTTGGGTATGGCATCACAGACAAACCTGAGGCTCTAAGCACGGTCCTAGAACTCACTAGTGCAATCTACAAGGAGGATCAGAACGTAGCTTTCCTCTGGCATACCAAGAAGCCAGGCACCTACCTTTAAGGACTGCTGCAGGGTCAATTTAGAGCAAAACAAAAGCTCTGGAAACTATGTAGTTAAACTACACTTCTCCAATTTGTACTTCCATCAGCAAGATCCAACACTATCTTCAACGTCTCCCCCATTCCAGAGCAAGGGCAGAGACTTCTCTGATGGGATCACTACTACCTTCTTTAGGCCAATTACCCCCAATTTCATTCTTGGGTCCTTAGCTAAGGATATGCCTCCAATCCCTATCAATGTACTTCCTTCTGGTAAACAATCATGATCCATGCCTATCATTCTGAAAGCGGTTCAAACACATGTTGTTTATAAAATGAGTAATGAAGCATCGTGGATACTGATTATTATCTACAGCTCATCTAACTCAACAATTAAGAGTTTCATTGTTTACCACACAAAATTATGACTGCACATAGCTACATATAAATAAATTTACATCACCCCAAGTGCATGATGCCCCTTCCTAATGAATCTATACCCTCCACTAGTGCATGTTCCTTCTCAGGCCCACTAGCCCTGGGCAGTGGCCCCCACCTCGTTACTAACAGTGGTTCACTCCGAGGATACTTCTCCCTGGAGAAGAGGAAACAGGCCAGAATTACCCATGTAAAGACACACGGATTCACCGCACAGACCAGAGCCCAGACACAAGAACACGGAGAAAGGGCAGCCTCTTCAATAAACAGGGCCAGGAACACTAAACATTCCTACACAGGAGAATGAAACTAGATCCCTCACTACACAAAAACTCACTCAAGATACATAAAGGACCTAACTTGAAGAAATGCTCCAGGGAACTGGTCTAGAAAAGTTTTTGGATATGACCACAAAAGCACTAACAAAAGGAAAAACAGAAAAATGAGGTTATATCCAACAAAGAATTAACACAATGCACAAGGAATTTGAAACCCAATAGTAAAAAAAAAATTTCATTAAAAGTGAGTAAACAATATGAACACTCATTTCCCCAAAGATACATGGATGGCTAACGAGTACATGAAAATGTGCCCAGTACCACCAATCACCAGCAAAATGAAAATCAAAACCATGATGAAGTATCATCTCACCCTAGCATAGTGATTATCGAAGACAAACAGTTAACAAATGCAGGTGAGCATGCCGAGAAAGGGCAACTCTCATACACTATTGGAAAGGTGACTACAGCCATGACGGAAACAATATGGGAAGTTCCTCAAAAAACCCAGCGATAGGGCCAGGAGCATACAGGCATGCATGCGCGCACGTGTACACGCCCATGCAAAACTACGGCACAAGCATCCCAAGATCAAGGCCAGCCTGGGTGATTTAGCAAGACTGTCTCACAATCAAAAATAAAAAGTGCTGGGATACAGCTCAGAAGTAGTGCCCTGGGTTCAATTCCCTTGCACTGAAATGCAAAACGTAACAAAAAACCAAAAACACCCCTGCCCAGCTACAGACAAACATCACAGGATTCAGCAACCCCACAATGGGCTACGTTAGCCAGTGTGCCCTAGAGGCACCCGCAACTCACGCTTGCTGCAGAACTATTCGCAGCAGCCAAGATACAGACCCGGTCACAAGCCTCCTGCCCAGGGAACGGGAGAGGAAACTCGGGCTGCGCACGCAAGGGACTGTGAGCCAGCCATGAGTGAAAGCTTCTTCTCACACAACACTGATGGAAATGGACGACACTGTTTGTTACATGTCAAGCACAGAAACACAAATAGCAAACGTTCTCACTTATATATGGAAGCTAAAAATGTCTTCCCGGAAACCCAGAAGAGCGCTCCCTGCACCTGGGACGGGGGAAGGTGGGGCGGGGACGGCCAGCAGGTACAGTGGTACAGGTACCACACAGCACAATGTCCACACGTCCCACTGCAACACGCTGTAAAGTCCACCACCCCTTTAGACCACAACACTGGAACAAACAGGACTGGTCTGCAGCTCCTGCTTGGGCTGTTCAACTCCAGGAAGACTCTGAGTTATTCTCATCAGAATGACTTTTGTATTCTCCGAGGTAGGGTCGTGCTATGGTATGTAGCCAAGGAGCCTCCGAGGCAATCACAGGCACGCACCTCACGCCCAGCTTGACTTTAACCTTTAAACTCTGACCCTTGAAAAAACAGAAGCTACAAAACCAAGCCTCCAATCTGAACTCAGGAAATAAACATGAGGAGAAACGGCGAACCAGGAGCATTCTCATCTTCGCTCTCTTCACACCTGTTCTTTTGAAACAGGGTCAGGGATGGGATTACAGGCATGCGCCACCAAACCTGGCCGCTCCACACATTTTAGAACAGATCTGTTAGGCTATACTCCAAATTCTGTTAACAGAAAATCCTAGAGACGAAACTAATTTTAAAACGGTCTCATGCCCTAACTTCAACTGTCTTGTCTTACTCTGTGTAACTATAAAATGTCTAAGTTACTTTGAGCCATAAATTTACTACCAGTAGCCTCTAGTTCCCCCAGAGGCAATGCCTTAGGAATTATCTCTGCTACGTTTTCTTTCTTCTTTTCTTTTCATTTTTTGAGACAGGATCTCATTACGCAGTTCAGGCTGGTCTCGCACGGCCTTTTACTCCTCTCTGCATTCTCGGCTCACAACAAGTCATTCTGCAGTTAGAGCAAACAAGTTTTACTAAAGAACACATGACTCCTGAACCCTTTAGGAGGCACGACCTCGATAAAGTAACCATCAAACAGAAACCTGAACTGAAGCCATTTTCAAACCCCGAGTTCTAGGTGTGTAAAGCAGCCTTCCAGGGATCATGGGGGCCGCGGCACCCCACACAGCACCACTTACTTATTTTCAGTGTCTGCCACAGGGTGCTCTTCACCTTCAGGTGTTTCCTCAGTCACATTTGATTGATCCAAGTCACTGCAAGTATAAGATATTGGTTTCTGAATGTATTTGGGGGACTCTCTAAGGAAAGAAAGAAAAGAAAGGCATCTAGGTCCATTTACATGTAGCTCAACAGTTTTTCACACAAAAACAACAACTTTCCCATTAAGTTTTCCTACAGAATTTACTCCCCAGCAGACCTCTAAGTGAAAACTACATTGTAAACTGCTCATTATTTCGTTCACATACTTTTAAAACAAAGCCTTACTGGCTAATCAAATTCCATAAAGACTAGAATGCAACAGTTAAAACAGGAACTACTAAGGACACACGGGCACCAGAATACCCAAATTACTTCAATGCAGAATTTTAGAACAGCCAGTGCTGTTTCTCCCATGAAAACTTTACTAACAATAGATGCTGAAGCACAGAAAAGCCAGTTATTTCATACTCTATCACCAACCCTGTCCCGTAAGACAGTAGCTCTGAGGGAAGAGCCTCCATCCTTGAGGCAGACAAAACTAAGCATATGAATGGGTAGGCCTCTAGTAAGGCACAGCATCAATTTACTACAATTATTTACTTTAAAAAAATCAGAATACCAACGTTAGTTCATCTTTGACAGTTCCCCAGTTGTGAGAGCCGCTGCCTCCTCGCTTGTCCTCGTGCTTCAGGCCACTATAATGTGAAAAAGAACTAACAAAACTGAGTTAACATAATACTCTTTAGTTCTAGAAATTCAAATTTTGTTTATTAACTAAGCATATTAAATGTAAAATCAAATAACCACCATTAAGACTTACGATCTATCGCTTCCACTATGCCTATCAAATTCCCGCTTGCCACGAGAATCAAACCCATCTCCTCGGCTCATTCCACGTCCACGACCACCTCGTCCTCTTCCAAGACCACCACGCCCTCGGAGAGGCCGGTCAATAATGGGTCTGTAATAAAAAATTTTAAAATCGTACCAAGATTTCCAGAAAAGGGAATAGGAGAAATCCATCCAAAGGCTTGCATATGCACAGCATGTTCATTAGCTCACAACTTGACAGCTATACACGCTTTGGGAAATTCAAGTCCATTTCTAAACACAGGAAACCAGAACAAGAAGATGATGCTGGGATTCCTTAAAACACTGCTACTAATGCGTACATTTTTTCCATTGTTACACGTTTTATTATACGCCAGAGAAACTGCTATTCGCCAATATATTTAAAATTAAACACATCGAAAGTAAATAAACACATCTAACCCACACAATGAATAAATTCACTTTGCTGTAAGAAATTAACCAGCAGTACCTTCCTTTTCATTCAACATGGGGAGACCAAGGAAAAGAAACAGGCCATCAAGGCAACTGCAGTGTTTCACGACTGGAGCTCTACCTACGAACCATCACGCAAAGGTCCAAGTGTAACACACTCGAATTTCTCTTTAAAACTGAGAAGCAATCAGCCACACTGCTACTCGGCAATTATGCTCTAGTTACAGCTTTCTGTTGACGTGACTACACAGAAACTGACAAAATAGATCCAAAAATCCACTTACCTATCAACTGAAAACTCTCCTCCTTCACCCTTTTCCTCAAGTGGTTTTTCGAATCTTCTTTCACGAGGTGGCCGCCTCTCCGGCCTCCTATCAATCATTTTCCCTTCCCCCTGAAGCTGCTGGTCAGGTCTTCTTCCAACTCGTCTTATTCCTAAAAGGACAAATAACCTGCATAAGCAAATTGTGTTTGCAAATACAAAAGTTTAGGCCTAGACTATTAAAAAGGCAAACGCTGAGCACGCCCTATGTGTTTTTAAAGACTTTCACAGGGAAATCCCAACCTAAAGACAAATTTACCTTAAACTTACTATCTGTAGCCCACCAAGCCCCCCTCCCCCTCCGTGAGCGCTCTCCTGGACTGACTTGAAACTCTGAGCAGCTTTTCTTCCCAGTGTCCAAGATGTCAGTCTCCATACATCAAGTGCACGTACGTCTGCACATGCACACATCTAAGCGCGCCGCCACACTGTCTTTTCGAAAAACAAAACTGGGAAACTTGTGGCACTAAGTGAAAGCTGAAACACTTGATTCTTCCCTTTACTTTTTTTTGATAACCTGTTGAGACTCACAAAAACCACCAGTATGAATTATTCGTGGCCTGATGGTTAAATACACAATTGAGATTTCAGGTAAGCTATAATTCCCTAAAGCATGTAAAAAAAAAAGCAGCTGAGAAAATGGTTTCATGAGATCTTATTTTACTCTGTTTCTTTCTAAGAAACTGGAACACCATCAGGACACACCCAGCATTCACAGACCTATCACTGGAGCCCAGCACTAAATATCAACCTAACAGAAGTCTAAGGTTTGGTTCCTGCAAATCCTCAGGACAGACCGCAGATGGAGACCTAACGCCAAGGCATTTAAATAAATTTCATCAGAGGCATTTTGTATTGGGTGGAGCCACATACGGAGCCAGTCCCTATAATGATGTCCAAGCCAAACACACCCAAATGAACAAGGGCCGGCCTCCCCACTCAACACTCAAGATCAGGCAGCTGAATCTAAAACTTGTTATGGAGCTTGAGGTGTAGCCCAGTTGTACTGTGCTTGCCTAGCATGCAAGACCCTGAGTTCAATCCCCACACCCCCAAAAAGTATACGCATGCAATGAAAAATGGTACTTCTTAAAAACACAAGCTTCTTTTGATACTTACCTATACTTGCAAGCCAAACGTACTAGATTCTAGGTCGTCATTTCTTAAAAATCAAAACCATAAGCCCAGCCTACACCCAGCAATATTCTACTGTTGTCAATTTTCAAGTTCTTCAAATGGACAAAACAAGCCCCGAATTAAGGTCTATCTAAAGTATGTCCAGCACCGTGTCAGGCACACGATCACCGGAGCAGGGCAGCAATTCTTGCCGCTCTAAGAGGAATGAACTTTGCTCCAGGTTCATCCGTCTGCAATTCGCAGAGCGCTGACAGGTGCTACGTTCCCAAAACATGTAAAGTACTTCTCGTTCAACATTTTCCTTACACTCACAAGCCTCTGATGAAATGCTGACAGCTAACGTGGAACACAGTTTTTCCAAGGAAAGAATGATGATCCTGTTGGAAATCTGTGACATCATTACTTGCATTTATAACTTAGGGTTAGGGTTAATGCTCGTTCCCAGATAAGAGCTCATTGCACAGGTAGGCTTCCTGATCTCAAAACAACTGTGACACTTAAACCCTGCTTCATGCTTTAAACATTTAAAATGAACGAACACATCTACCTCACGTGCTTCAGAGTTTGGCCTTTTTTTTTTTTAATTGGTGTGATCAGGAAGGCAAACTTTAGCCTTGTCACTCAACCCGTGTTCTTAAAGCAGGAATTAAGTGCTTGTTCAACTGCCATAAAGCTTAATTACCTGAGCAGGTACTCGGCCTAAGTGATGCTCTCTAACACTCCAACTATACCTTCTGCCCATCATTTTAATTAAGAATTCTGTTTCATTCACCACCTAGATTCTAGATTTTTCATTTCAATCTCACTAAAGTAATCGTGGGGGAAAAAAAACCCAAGCCCAAAACCTAACCCGAACTAACCAACCACCTTCGGGAGCACGTGGCAGCTGGGGGTAACTTCAGCTTTCCACGCAGGAAAGCAACTGGAAAGACTCAGAGCCGAGGTCCCACTCTCCCTGGCTACAGGTCTCGCACGCTTTTTCTTACCCTCGCAGACCTGCTTTTTGGTCAGCAGACCAATAATAAGGCCAGAATGCAAAACTCGAGAGATTCGTGTGGGACTCGGTGCCCGCTGAGACCGCGACCCGACCCGCGCACGCCCGGAGCTGCGCCGCGGGACCCTGCTGACAGCCTCGCCACGCGAGGGCACCGCACCCTCCGCCGCCCAAGTTCGCTCCACTCCAGCAAGTTGCCACGCCGCGGCACGCGCCCGGCGGGGCGGGGGACAATGCCGCACGTGTGGCACCGACGGCCCCGCACCCCGAGCGGCCCGGCCGCAAACTCCGCGCCCGGCCCGCACCAGCGCGGGACGAGACGGCGCGGGAGGCCGAAGCAGCCCGGTCTCCCGGAGCACGCGGGGTGGACCCCGGCGGCGGGGCGCGAACTCGGGGTGCCGCCGCCCGCCCGCCCTCCGCGGCCCCGGCCACCCGCCGCACCTTCTTTCTTCAGCGCCACGGGCGGCTGCGCCTCCTCTTTCTTGTCCGCCACGCCGACGGCGGGCGGCAGCGGGTTCTTGCGGTCCTTCTGGGACTCCTTGCGCAGCTGCTTGCCCGCCGCGGTCGAGTTGGTCTGGGCCGCGGCCTGAGCCGCGCTCTTGGCCCCGGGGCCCCCGACACCGCCCCCGCCGGCTTCTTTTTTCTTGTTCTCTGCTGCCTTGAGCACCTCGAAGGGGTCCGATTCGTCGTCAAATAGCTGGTCGAATCGGTTGGTGACCACGCAGCCGAAGCCTTCCTGTAGGTGCCCAGGCATGATGGTGGCTCGGCGGCGCGTTCCTCCACGGATTGCAGCGGGCCGCGCCGAGCCAAGAGCGCCTGCTTCAGCTCTTCCCACAAGATGGCCGGGCGGAGAGAGGGGGGCCGTCTTCTCTTCCGGCGCCAGGCGCACTTCCGGGGGCGGCCTGTCCCGCACGGCCTTATGGGGTTTGTAGGCCGGGATCTTTTTTCCAACGGTGTTTGCGGGCTTCGGGACTACAATTCCCGGCGTGCCCCGCGCGGCCACTCTTGGCGCGCGCCGCGGAGGCGGGACCTCGGGCGCGAGAGCGGAGCGCGTGCGAAGGCGAGGAGCGCGGCGGACTGGCGGCGGGGGGCGGAGTCCCGCCACCTGCTCTGGTCGCCTTGAGACGCTCGGGCCGCCGCGCTGAAAACAGGAAAACGTGACGGTGTGTTTGGCTGGGACGGCGCTTGGCCTTCGCCCCCCGCCTAGCGTCCGTCGGCGCTTCCGGCCGGGCCAAGGTGACTCGCGAACCCCGCGGCGGGGGAGTCGCGAGCTTCCGGGGCAGCGGCGGCTCGGTCCCGGCCCCGGCCCGGGTCACCCCGAGGAGCGGCGTTCGGGGACGCTCTCCAGGACCGAGCCGCCAGGTGCCCCGTGGTGTCCGGCGAGCCGCGTCTTACGTGCCTGTGCTGTTACTGCCGCACGCCCGTCATCGCAGCCCTCGAGAGGCTGAGGCAGGCGGGTCGCTGCGAATTCCCGCCAGCCTGGGCTACATAGCCAGAGCCTGTCTCAAACACACACACACAGACACACACACACACACACACACACACACACACAGAAAAAGAAAAAAATTGAGAAAAAAAGGAGAAAGCAAGATAAAGAAAGGTTCTGGGGCATTTGGCGTCTGCCAGGGGAGGAAAATATACCATGAATCATGATGTCGAGTAACGTGGATGGATATAAGTTAAGAACGTTAAATCCCATTAAGGCCACGCAGTGTCAGCGCATATGCAAGCACGTTCGGTAACACTTTCCGGTGTTCAGATAGGTCGTAGCTTTTAAAACTTTCTCCGTGGACACAAAATGCAGAAAGGCGTTGCCCAAGCAGCAGGTGCCCAGAGTCCTTTCCCCTCCGCCACATCATGGGGAGGCATGTTCCCTTTCGCAGGGGCGGAGCCCGCCTCGGTGAGGAAGGACTTGCAGGCGGTGTGAGTGCCCGACCTGACAGTCTCCAGCCCCGCAGGTGCGATGGCCATCAGCTCCGGCGCCCTGTTAGCAATGCCAGGCCCTTCTCGCCGTTTCCATTTCTGAGCAGACTTTCAGCCGATTCCTTGCCAGAGTTAGAAGGCAGATTTCGGGGGTGGCAGCAGGCCGTCCGGTTGGTTCCTCAGGCCCTGCTGCCAGGCCCAGCAGCCCCCTAGGTGCGCTGCCTTCCACGGGCTCCGGCTCCTGCGGCTCTCAATAGGACAGGACACAGGTGCTCTTGATTATTTATGTATTTATTGAGACTGGGTCTCGCTGTGTAGCCCAGGCTGGCCTTGAACTCACGATGTAGCCAGGGCCGACCTCGAACTCGCAGTGATCCTCCTGCCTCAGCCTCCCGAGTGCTGGGATCACGGGCATGCACCCCCACACCCGGCACCAGGAGCTCTCCGGCATGCTCTGGCCACACTCTGAAAGTAGCTCAAGTGCAGTGTGAGGCTCTCCATGCTGTAACAGACCTTCTATAGTTCTAAGGCGTTGCTGAAAGCTGCTCTTCCAGCATCTTTCTGGCCAGGGCCAGCAGTGTTAACAGCTACAAGCTGGTATTTTCTTCTGGGCTTAGTGCATTTACACGTGAGGGCCCAAGTAATCCTCTCATCCACTGCCCAGAGTTGAGGGACTTGCCCACCCCTGCCACAGGCGGGGCGTGGAGAGGGGCCGCCCTCAGGTTCCTCTGTCCCACAGCCCTGCTCTCCCGACAGATCTCTGGGACCACTGAGGCTTGGTACAGTAAGAGGATTTGAAGAAAAGCTAACCAGGGTGTCGGCTGCCAGCCGGCACATGAGGTTCACTTCCCATTCCTCAGGGAAGTTGTGAACTAAGAGCTCAAAAATGTGAATAAACATTTGGGAGCGGAGAGAATCTTCTAAGAACATTCAACTTTCTGTTCCCCTTGTCTTCTGAAATTTGGGTTAATGCGGAAAAGTTGAGTTACTATTTTGTATGTTCCTTTATCCTGAGAAATTTAAGGAGTTCGTAGGGCTGAGGTGGAACTCCGTGGCAGAGTGCCGGCCCAATACCACATGAAGGGGAGGAGGAGGAGTAGACGGCACACTCGAACACAGTCTTTAAAAATACTGAAAACTAGTCAGCGTAGTGACCCGCGCCTGTAAGCCCGGCACTCTGGGAGGCTGAGTCAGGAGGATTGCAATCTGAAGCCCAGCCTGGGCAACTCAGCGACTTACCAAAACCCTGTCTCAAAATGAACAATAGAAAGACGGCTCGGGAAGTAGCTCACTATGAGGACCTTGACTTCAATCCCCAATACTGGTAAAATAAGTAAATAAATACATACTTCTGCCACTCACAATAGGAAAAGACTGGCAGAATAACCCTAACAGGAGGAAAGGAGACTTCGTGGCTTCCTATTTAAACGCATGATTTGTAAAGTAACAAGTTTAAGATCCCGCTAATTAAAAGAAAAGATTCCACTAATTAGAAACATGGCCTAAAATGCCAGCCGTGCAGCGATACTTGAGTCACATCATGGCTCAGGGACGCATGCTGGAGACTAAGAAACTCGGCGGCCGAGTGTCCAGTGATGGTGCCGCACTAGCCGACCGGACGCAGCGTTGCCGTCTCCTTCTTGCCCTCACTCGCTCTGTGGACCCGCATGTTTCTTGGTCAGTTTACAATCCTCTTTTCACCCATTTCATAATAATTTTGATCCTTGTTACCATTACCATGAGAAATATCTAAGAACTATTACGGTGCCCCGGACCCCAAGTATTTTCCATGCTTTATTTCTCTTCATGTGCAGAGTAACATTACCAAGTCAGTAGGACACGACCCACACCCACCTGTGCAGACGGGGAAACAGAGGTAAGCGCCTTTCCCGCTTCCCCAGCAGAGAGCCAGGCCGGCCAGCGCACAGCACAGGGTGGACGCCGGCCGTGGCGCTGCGAGGGGCGCGGGCAGGGAAAGTCCGTCCTCGGCGCTGCGCCAGCACGTCCCGAGACAGCCCTTCTTTTGTAAACACGAGGCCTGAATCCTTAGCGTGCTCTCTGTGTGTCGTGTTTGTAAAAGAAACCAATAAAAACGGTCCTAGTGGAGAAAAAGGCAGATCCTTGCGTTTGAGGACTGCGTGCCAGGTGCGACCTTCAGTCTTGGCCCTCGGCTGACGTCAGAATATCAAAGCTAAACGTAGAAATACTGCACGTCCGTCCTGCTGCCCTAAACTTACTTTGAAGATTGAGCCTCTTGCTTTTAAACTTCTTTTTTCTATATTATACTCTTTAAAATACAAAACTAAAACAAAAAACAAGCAGAGCTTTATGGAGATGTGCTCCACATGCCATACAATTCACGCATCTAAAGGGGACATTCAGTACTTTTCAGGCTGTTTTATCAAGTCAGGCAACCACTATGTCTGTCTCATTTTAGAACATTTTTATTACCACCAAAAGACATCCAGACTCATTAGCAATCCTGCTCACTCACTGCAGCCGGCTCTAGGCAAACCTGCGTGAACTTTCTTTCTCATCTTACACATGTCATAAATAGACTTCTCTTACCTACGTGTTCAGGGCTCCCGCACGTGGGACAGGAATCGGCGCCTCGTTCCTTCGTGCGCCGGTGTGATACTTTATTGCATGAATAACTGCCTCTTACTTCGCCCTCCATCTTGTGAGGGAAACTTGGGTGTTTATTCTTCCGTGGAGAATGATACTCTGCGGACGTCTTCACAGGTTCGTGTGGATATGTGCGTTCAGGCCTCTCGGCCATTGTTGAGAATGGAGTTGTTGGTTTGCATGGAAACTATATTCAGCATTTTGAGGAACCGCTGAACCATTTTCCAAAAAGACTACACCATTTAGCAATCTCACCAACGATGGTTTCTTCACATCCTTGTTGCCGTTATAGTGTCCTGCTGGGTGTGAAGTGGGACCTCACTGTGGCTGGGATTTGCATTATGCCTATTGAGTGTCTTTGTCTTTCTTTACCTGGCATAGTTACCTTTGTCATTGTCTTGTAAATGCTTTCTATGCACTCTAGATGTGTGTCTAGGGGCTGGGCATTCAGCTCAGCAGTAGAGCGCTCGCCTAGCAAGTGCAAGGCCCTGAGTTCCATCCCCAGCACCCCCCAAAACCCCCCAACATCCAAAAACAGATGCGTGTCTCTTATCAGATGTATGATTTGCAACTATTTTTCCCTTTCTATGGCTTGAGTTTTCTCTTCTTCATTCACAAAATACCATATCACCGTATCCATAGATCGATTTATTGTTTTTGGCTGTAGAGCACATTGATTTATTTCGTATTGTAGAGTTGAATGTGGTAAGTGTCTGAATGTGCGTGTCGTCCTTGCACATGGGTGTGCTAATCTGTGATCTGTGCTCCTGTCTCGGTATATGTGCTGCTGGAGCACGTGCCGATGCCCAAGTCCCCTTTCTCAGGAGTATCCTTTGCAGCAGAAAGGTTTTTTTGTTGTTGTTGTTGTTGTTGCTGGGGATCGAACTCGGGGCCTTGTGCTTGCAAGGCAGGTACTCTAGTCACTGAGCTAAATCCCCAGCCCTGAAGCAGAAAGGTTTTTAATCTGGTGTAATCTTTACGATGAAGTCTAGTATATCTGTTTTTCTTTTGTCCTTGTGTTTCTGTTGTCATATTTAACAATCCTTTACCTAAACTGAGTTTACAAAGATTTATTCTATTTTCTTCTAGAAGTTTTATATGCTTTTTAAAAATAGCCTCACGGTGAGGCCTAAAATCTCTTCAAAATTAATTTGTATGTCCAGTGTATTCCCTGCCTCTAATATAAATCTAACCTCTAAATCTAATTCAGATTGAATTTTGAGTATGTCAGACCCAAAAAGGAAAACTTGGAAAAAGAACAACAAAACAGATCACGTGTAGCTGAGTGCGGTGGTGCATTGCTGTAATCCCAGCACTTGGGAGGCTGAGGCAGGAGGCTCGCCATGACGTGTGGCACTTCACACATAGTTAATCTTTTTACGTTCCCTTCTCCCTCTCCCCAAAGAAAGTACCTTGAGATCGAATGTCCGTGTTCTGTGCTTCCCACACAACACTCTCTTGTGCTCTGATCTGACACCTCAGGTCCTGGGAAGGCAGGGACGTTCATTCCCACTTGATTCAAGGGGAGCTCGACGCTGGTTTTCTGGAACTCTCTAGGGTGGAAGTTCTCTCTCCGTACTCTGCATTTGCTTCTGAGAAGTGGATTTCGGCAGCGCCACGGAGCGAGATTGTTGGCAGAAGCCAGCTGGGGGGGGGGCACAGCAGAACTAGTCCAGGTGCGTCCCCAGACGTGAAAGCCTGAAGCAGCCATGAAGGACAAGCACAGTGCCCGTCGCAGGAAGGACCTGCTGGTGGCAGCCGGGGTCCGCGTGGCCATCGTGGCCATCGTCTGGGTTCCTGAGAGGAGACAGCGCTCAGGCTCGGGGGAGGGAGCCGGCATGGCGGGCTGTGCCGGGCCCGCTGCGGGATCTGGGGAGCAGCCTGTGTGGACAGAGGTCTCCGGGCAGGCGGAAATCCAGGAGCGACAGGGCAGCAGTGACCTTTCCTCCGTCTGGGGCCAACTCGGCGGAGAGCGGGTTTGGGTCTCTGGAGGGCGTCCTTTAGAAACTTTGGTCTGGGCTCGCTTCCTTCCTAGACACTGCACACCAGACGTGTGCACGCTCACAGGGTAGAAATGAGCCCCGTGCGCCCGTCGGAAGACAGAGCGAATCTGCTGGGCGAAGGTGTAGACCCGGGTCTGCCGCGGGCCGGGATTGCTGGCGGTGTGCGTTGGCTTAGGGGTGAAGGAAACGTCCCCGCGTTAGATTGCAGTGCCGGTTATGCGGCTCTGTGAACACAGTACAGCACCCTCTAAATGGGCGAATGGGCTAGTACGTGAGTTCTAGCTTGATAAAAGATTTTTTTTTAAACGAAGCCCCTAATCAAAAGACTGAGGTAAGAACTGCTTGCTCCCCGGCATGAACCTCTGACCGTGTTTTGTCTTCTAACCTCACAACAGTCACAGTTATTGTGCACCGAGTGCCAGCCACATGCCAGGCCCTGCACAAGGCCCTTCACGTGCTTTGTGGTCGTGACAAACTGCAAGCAACAGGCGCTATCCACGTTAAACCGGAAGCCGACCGACGGCAGGGACTAGAGTTGTGTTCAGTGGCTCGGAGCTCAGAAACTTCGTGTCCCTTTAATTATCCTTTCTTGGTTTCCATTCCTGTCCATCAGTTGCAGTCTGAGGATGTTCCGTGGAAAATTCTGGAAATAAACAATTCCTGAGTTTTAAATTGCACTCGTTCTGAGTCGCATGGTGAACGCCCACACTGTTGTGCTGTCTCACCCTGCTGTCCCTTGGAAGGGGCACCCTGTACGCCTGAGGTGCTTCTAGCATAATACCCCTCACGGCTAAGAGGACCCAGCTTTGCAAATATTTTGTATTAGTACATGTTTGCATATAATGATTCCATTCACTGTGGAGAGCTGGTGCATGTACGCACACATTTTAAGTCTGTTTTTAATCCCCTTCCCTCCATCTCTTGGTCCCCTTCTCGTTCGCAAAAGTTCTCTTTCTCCGTCTCCTGTTATCGGTCTTGTTTTGCTCTTTAATTTACTTACACTTTGGTTTCTCATACGAGAGACACCATGCAGTATTTAAACTTATATGTCTGATTTATTTCACTTAACATTGTTTTCCTACAAATGACTCAAGTCTGTGCATCTTTATGGCAGAGTGCTACTCCATTGTGTGTAAATACCACTTTTTTTACTCTAGTCATCTGTTGGTGGACATACAGCCTGCTTCTAAAACTTAGCTGTTACGTGTCGTGTGGCTGTAAACATGGGTGTACACGGCTCACTGGAACATGATGTCTTTAATTCTTTCAGGAAGATGCCTAGAAGGGGACTAGCTGGGTTGAACGGAATTTCCAGTCTTAGGTTTGCAAGGAATCTCCACACTGATTCCCGCAGTGGTTGCCTAGTTTACATTCTCACCGACAGAACAGAAGGGCCCTTTTTCCCCATCGGCGTGTGTTGTCTGATTTCTTGCTGATGGTCAGTCTTTCTAGGGTGAGATGGAATCTCGTGTTGATTGAATTTACCTTCTCTACCAACCGGCGGCAGTGAACGTTTCGTCGTGTGTCTGTCTGCCAGCTGTCTAGATGGCCCCCGCTTGTGAAGACAACGTGGCCGTCTCTGCCCTTCCCTCCCGCTCTGATGGTCACTCTGTTCAGTGATTCTTCCTCCGGTCGCCTCCCAAACATGGCCCACACTCCACCCCCATGGCCCGCGCTCCGGGCCGGCTTCCTCCTCCACAGGACTTTAGATCTTGTCTCCTCTGATTACACGATCCTTTCCTTCCCATAGGGGAAGCTTTCCATGGTTGCCTGTTGCATCCTTTGCAAAGCACCAAACCCTTTGTCAACTGGCACTGCTTCTTTTCCAGCCCTGTCACCCTCCTGGCCCTGCCTCTTGTCCCAAGCCCTGCGGTCACCCAGGATGCGCACGCTCCTTCTACATGTGCGCACGTGCAGGCCCCAGGCCCTTTGCGCGGCTACAACACGTGCCCTTCTAAGTCGCGCAGCAAATTCCTTCTCCCTGCAGGTCTCGCGCTGGCTTCGCATCTGGCGCGAAGCGTCCCTTGCCTGCCTGGGGCCCTGATGTTCCTGGCTTCTGCTTGTAGAAGTTTCTGCACCGCGTCCGTCGCTGTGTCTCTCTTTACCCGGGTAGCTTGTAGACAGTGGCAGGCGGGTGTCCGTCCAGCTGCCGCACCCCCAGCACCGAGACCCCGCGCCCGAAGCAGCTGCTGAGATGAGCAGGCCTTCATTTCCCACGAGGTCGGAGGCCCCAGGCTCAGTGTTGGGCTCCCAGGGCCTCAGTCCTCTTGCCTGGACATCCTTTCCAGGGTGCGTCCGGCTCCTAAGTGCTTTTCAGATGAGGGCGCCAACCAGTAAATCCTGCTGGGTGTCTGCAGGAGAAACTGGAGGAGGCGCTTTGGGAGCGGGAAGGTGATACCACCAGTCTCACCAGAGCGGCTGAGACGCCCGGAGGGCTTCCTGCGGGGCCGGCGTGAGGGCCTGGGCACGACCAGTCGCTCTGGAGGGCTGCAGAAGCCGCAGGAACTCTCCTCAAGCCGCCACCCTGCTGCGCGGCCCCACCTGAGTGTGTGTGTCACTTTCCATAAGCCTTAGCTTCTTCGTTCAGCAGGGACATGATTATCAGGATCTCAGCGTGGCACATACCTGTGATCCCAGCACTCTGGAAGCTGAGGCAGGAGGACTGCTGAGTTGAGGCCAGCCTGGGCTACATTGTGAGGCCCTGTCTCAAAACAATCCAGACAGAAGAAAAAAGCCCGACAGACAGTAATAATAATTTTAGAAAATAATTACCGGGACTCTCTCAGGATCGTGAGTATCCAGTGAGCTAACAGGCGCACGGCACAGAAAGCGAGCGGTTAACCCAGAGGAGGAGCGTGTCTCTCCTCCGGGAAGGGGCACGGGAGACAGGCCCGGAGCGGGGAGGGCCCCCAGCCTGCGCCAGCCCGCCGGTGGTCAGCGCTTTGGAACTGAGTGGGAAACGTGAAAAGAAACGTCGGGGCGCCCTGTCAAGGAGCCTGCCCGTGTCGGGAGAGTGCACTCTCTTGGGGAGTCGGAGCGGGCTGCATGAGGCTGCGCCCTCCGGAACGGCTCACACCTCCGGCTGTAAACTGCCCCCAACAACTCCGTAATGCACCAGTCGAACCCTGAGTTCCTTCAGTGTTATCGAGAGGAAACTGCTGAGAATGACAGCAAAAGGAAGCAGAGAGCGCTCGGTCCCTTGGCTGAGAGGAGGCCGATGGCCGCAGCAGGAGCCTCGGGACAGCCTGCAAGCTGGTGGCTCCGGAGGTCTTCCCCAGCTCGATCCCACACCGGCCCGGTGGGGAAGTGCTGGGGCCGTGGCTTCCAGGTCAGGTCACCTGGGAAGGGTTGGGAACCCAGACACGGGGACACAAAGCCCTCTGTGTGTGTCCCGGCCTGCTGCCTACCGCATTGATTTGCACAAACTGCTTCAGCTCTCAGCTACTATTTCCTGCCTTTAAATTTAGGTATCGGCAGGGTATGGTGGTGCACACCCATAACCTAGCACTCAGGAGGCTGAGGCAGGAAGATTGTACAATTTCGAGGCCAGCCTGGGCTACATAGTTCAAGGCCTTCCTGAACTACACAGTCAGACCCTGTCTCGGATAGATGGACAGACAGATGGATGGACAGACAGTTAGAGATAGATAGCTGGATAGACTGAGCCGAAGACAGGGCTGATGTTTGGAGATGTGTGTCTTCTATCCACATCTGCTCACAATCGCCCACTCAACAGGCAGCCAAGAGGGACACAGGCGGGTGACACCCAGCATAAACAATGCCGAGTCCCACACCCCTGGAGCAGAAGTGTCTCCCGGAGACAACTCGATCCACAAGTCCCCGCTGAGAGGCAGAGCCTGTGGGTGGTGAGGAGATGCAGAGGCCACCAAACGTCATCAGCCACACCAAAGTCTGCAGGTTTCAAAACAATATATTGTTCGTGATCAATGTGCACAGATTTGGTTTCCCAATTACAAAGGTGGAGTCCTCTCGTTTTGCAATCCGGGCCGATCTTCAGGACTGATCGGGAGGCTGAGACGGAGAGAAGGAGGGAGCCAGGCACGGCAGCAGGCACTGAGAACAGGGCGTCCAGGCCGGCTGCTCCCGGACCGCGTAGCCGCACAGTGGGGCAGATGCGGAGCAGATGCGGGGCAGATGCGGGGCAGACGCAGGGCAGACGTGGGCAGCTCTCTGGAAGCCCGGAGGCTCCAGTACTGTACACATTCGTTTTCACCTGTTAATTAGGGGAAAGTGTTGGGCTTAACCATCTTTAAGGTATTTTTCCACTTTAACTGTTTGTTTTGTTTTGTTTTGTATTGAGGATTGAACCAGGGCCTTCCGGAGCTCCAACCCAAGCTTTTATTTATCTATTTTGAGACAGGGTCTCCTGCAAAGTTGAGATGAGAGAAAGATGGTCCGCGGTTTTACTTATCCCAAACTTCGGAGTCCAGAGGTTTCAAAATGCAGCTTGTTTTTGGATTAATAAAGATAATACGCGCACACATGTGTGTATCGTGTGACACGCTCCTGTGGTCTGAGACTCGTGGGCATAAATGTGATTTCTGCAGTGAGTGTACAAATATTTGTGCAAAGTGGGAAATGCACACCGTCTATGGTCACAGGGCACATGGGTTTGGTTCCGGTTTTTCTACTAACTGAGTTGAGGTCAAGTTAGGTCTTCCCACGGAGTGAGTTACAAGGTAAAACAAAACTCACCGCCTGGCGTTCAAGTTGTAGAACTTTTGGAGACGTGCGCCTGTGGTGCAGCCGCCCGCCCACGCGCCTCTGCTTATCCGGGTGCTCACAGCCACCGTGTCGGCCCTCGGCTTCCGCGCTGGTCATTGCGTGTGTTTGTCCCGAAAAATCCCAAGGGAAGAGGGGCCTTTCTGGTACAAACAAGGACGCGCGAAAGGTAGTTTTCATCTACGGCACGCGTTGTTTTCAGATGCCGAATGCCCACCTTTCCATGGTGTTGCTTTTTGGTAGTTTTTTTAACCTGAAATGGAACCGTCTGTTTTTCTGAGCTGTAGCCCAAGAATTATATGCTGCATTAAAATCTCAAGGCTAAGAAGAGAAAGGGCACATTTAAAAATATTCTGGCCACATCTCTCTCTCATTTAAAACGCATCCTGTGTTGTGAGCTTGGTCCTAAATTTCCATTTGTCACTTTCCGGAGCGGCTCAGAGCTTTTCTCATGTTCACTCTGCATGCGAACCCCCCAAACCTGCTCTCTCTGAGGAAGTCCTTCCAGAGCACAGGGTGAGGCGACAGAAAGTGGGTACTTGTTGTTTGTGGTCGTTGGTTCTTGTTTTGAGAGGGGCTCTCACTGTATAGTTCAGGCTGGCCTTGAATTGTGGGGATTCTCCTGCCTCAGCCCCCTGAGTGCTGGGATGACAGCCATGTGCCACCACTCCTGGCTCCCCTTTCTTTTCTCAGAGCCGCCTTCCCTCGCTAACCCTGCTCTTGGTCTGCCAAGCTCAGGGCTGGTTCCTCTTCCTAGACAGAGGCGACTGAGCCGGGCGAGCCTCGGTGGGACAGACTGGCCAGACCTGGACCCTGCTGAGGGGGAGACAAGGACGACACATCTCAGCAGCACCGTGCTGCGCTGCAGGGCCGGCGTCCCCGCCGCCTCAGACCTGGCCTCTGTCACTGGTGCCAAGCGGAGCCCCAGGGACCCCAGGACACACAGGCAGGGGAGACTTGCTCTTCGGGCCTCACGTCTCCTGTGGAAACTTGGGTTTCCAGGGAGTGGAGTGGGGACAGCAGCGGCCTGGTGCGGTGGTGATGGCTGTCAATGCTTCAGAAATAATTTCCTTTCCCTCTGGCCGGGCTGAGGTCCCAGCAAACTGAGAATTAGGCCCAGTGGGAGGGGTGCTGAGCCCTGAGTCACTGCTGCCTCTGCTAGCACTTCAGAGAAGCCGACTGAGATAGCTTTTTCCGACATAAAATGTGTCAGGAGGGAAGGAGAGGATAACACATGATTATTATTTTTTGTTGTTTTTTGAGACAGGGTCTGGCTGGGTAATCCAGGCTGGCTGTGCACTCACTATGTAGCCCAGGGAGGCCTCAAACTCACAGCCATCCTCCTGCTTCAGCCTCCCGGGTGCTGGGATCGCAGGTGTGCGCCACCGCGCCTGACAAACCCTGCCCCTAAGAGATGCTGCGTCCTAATGGGAGAGACAGGAAATAAAGCGAGAAACAGAAACGTGTCCGATGGCGCCTGGTGCTCGGAGGAAAGCGAAGCCGGGTCGAAGGACCCCAAGGGAGGGAGCAGCATAATCCTGCACCCAGAGGCGCTAAACACCTTGTCAATAGGTGTCCTGGGGGTGCGGTCTGAGACAGTGCCGAGTGTCCCAGGCAGCTTTGAGGGGAAACTGAGGTGACGCAGATAAACCCTCACCTAGCACAGTACCTGGCGGTGCTGGGTGCCGGGTCCATGCTCCTCACATTCATTCTGTTCCTGCCGTTGTGGAGCAGCTGTCGAGGTGCAGCCTCCCCCGCCCGCCCACCGAGCCTCCGAGTGGGCCACGGCTCAGGCCCTCGAGGAACCCGTTTGGTTCTGGGCAATAAAATGTCAAGTTCTGGCAAGCGTGCCGCTTCCTGCAGCAGCGTGGGAGCGAGCCGGGGTGCCTGCCACCCTGCGGACCAGACCGTCCCAGCTCTGAAGTGGCCGGCCTTGAACTCGGTTTACAGCTTCCTTAAGGCTCTTCCTCCAAAGATCTGAGTGTTTTACGGGCCTGACCTAGTTCACCTCCCCACTTCCCAAAGACAGGTCCGGCCCATTTCACAAGGAGGAAACTGAGCACAAACGCCAAGGAACTCCAGCTGGGTGTGGTGGCACATGCCTGTAATCCCAGCACTCGGGAGGCTGAGGCAGGAGGATCCCCACAAGTTTGAGGCCAGCCTGGGCTACATAGTAAGTTCAAGGCCAGCCTAAACTGCATACTGAGACCCTGTCTCAAACAAAACAAAAGAAAAAAAAAGCCAGGCCACTCCTGCAGATCAAGGGATCGCCGAAGCCTCTCGGATCTGGGTCCTGGACTTTAGTGTGCAAACCTGCTTCCTGCTTCCTGCTTCCTCCTTCGACTTCCTGCTTCCTCTGCCTCTCAGGGCCTCAAGACGACACATGTGTGCCAGGAAAGGAGGCCTCAAAGGCAGATGTCACCAGTCCTACCCCGCCCGTTACATAGTCAGGGATTGTAAATGCTGTGAAAAACAAAATGAAGCAAAAAGAAAGCTCTTTAGTAAGGGTTGTTGTTTGGGTTTTTTTTTGTTTTTTGTCAGGGTCTTGAACCCAGGCCGCATGCATGCTAGGCAAGTGCTCCACCGCTGAGCTACATCCTCAGCCCTTCCTGTCTGTCTATCATCTGTCAGTGCTGGGGATTGAACCCGCGGCCCTTGCACTGAGCTACCTCTCTAGCCTTATTTTACTTTTGTAAATTTTGAGACAGGGTCTCGCTGAGTTGTCCAGGCTGGGCTTGAATTTGCAGACCTGCCTCGGCCTCCCAGAGTGATGAGATTACAGGTGTAACCACCACACCAGGTTATCAGCCCTTTTCATTTTTTATTTTCAGACAGGGCCTTCTAAATTGCTGAGGCTGGCCTTGAACTTGTAACCCTCCTGCCTCAGGCTCCTGAGTAGCCAAGATTACTGTCATGTGCTGTGCGCAGTGGGAAGGGGCCTCTTCAGTACCAAATAGTAACTGTCTAGCTTCCTTCTCTGATCTCTGATAGCCACTTCAGGCTTGAGGTCAAGGAGGTATGAACAGATAACAAACTGTGGTTAGTAAGAGAAGCCCAGTATGGAAATACACAGCCCTGCAGTATGCACACTTGGTTTTTCTCAGTCATAGTAGAAGCAGAGCAAAAAAGCTCTCTTTTTTTTGTTTGCTTTGTTTTTTGAGACAGGGTCTCACTCTGTAGTGCAGGCTAGCCTTGAACTTGCCATGTAGCCCAGGCTGACCTCAAAATTTTAGGGATCCTCCTGCCTCAGCCTCCTGAGTGCTCAGATTATAGGTGTGCATCTCCACAGCTGGCTAAAAGAACTCTCATTTTTTTGGTTCCTTTCTCTGGAGGAGCCTTTTACATACTTGATAGGTTACTTAATCCTGGTAATAAGCTTTCACAGGAAAAACAACTGACTACACTTATAAAATGTAATAAACTAGCCAAGAAGTTAAGCAATTTATCTAATGCTACATAACTAGTAAGTGGCACAGCTGGGATTAACTCCACACCCTGCGACATCCAGGTCTCACATCTTGAGGGAAGCCCGGCAGCCGCTCCAGCACTGTCCCGGAAGCCCCGACGTCAATATCCAGTGTGTGTTACTCACGGTCTACTTTGTCCTCTGCAGAAATTAGCAAAAAATAAAGGAAAAGGAAATTTAATTTAATGAAGACATTAAATTTTAAGAAGTGCACATTTTAATCACACTAAAATCAAGTGAAAGGACATCAGATAATTCAATTTTGCTGTTTCTCGCCCTTCTTCTTAAAAGTCCGCCCAGCTGGTCTGTGCAGCTGGCGGGCTCACCAGCGATCCAGCCCTTCTTGAGTGTGTTTTGTAGCAACACGCTGTGGCTATGGAAAGAACTTTACCTACATTCAGTCATGTGTTCCGGGCATGATGGCACACATCTGCAATCCCAGTAGTCAGGAGGCTGAGGCAGGAGGATTGCTTGGAGTTCAAGGTCAGCCTGGGCTACATAGGGAGGCCCTGTCTCAAAAAACAAAATACAAGGCATTAGCTCAGTAATAAAGGAAATGAATCTAGAGTGTGAAATGCAAAACAACTGTTTCTACTAAACACATGAAGAATACAAAGGCAGACCTTTTTCTTTCCTTCTCTGCCCTCCCTCCCTTTCTGCAGTACTGGGATTGAATCCCACAGCTCTGCACTGCGCTGTCTGCCCTCTTTGCATTTTGACCCAGGGTCTCGCTGAGACTTACTCTTGAAAGCGTAGCTAACGTAAGACTTGGACGCGGGTTCCAAAATGTGCGCACTAAAATCCGCCATACACCTTATGAGGCTGCTTCTGTTCCTAGAAAACTAAACTGTGATAGCAGCCCTGCACGCCAGGTTTCCCGGGTGCTGCCGGAGGGTGTAAGCGCGTTCTCTTCCTGCGCGGGGACGCAGCCACAGGCTTTCGCAGAAGACGCGCTGCGGGAATGAGGAAAGGCTGTCGGGTTTTGTGGATCTGTCTTTTGCAAGTTTGGTAAATTGGTCTCTCGGCGTCTGGTCGCCCTTTGGTGAGCTTATAAATCCGTTTACAAGCCGTCACACGCCATGGATCCTCCCACGAACCCTGTCGTGGGACTGTCGGAGCCCTGCCGCTGTCAGCGATTTTCTCCAGGCGCTCAGCCAGCTAGGCGAGCCTGAGGACCCCGCCGCCACGTGACCCCAGACCTTTGTCAGTCAACGTCTTAGAGACCGGTCCCTCTGGCTGCCCTGGACTCCTGCTGGGGGCAGGGAGCTTGGGGTTCCTGGGTGTGCGTTCCTTCTGTCTGTCTGTCTCTTTAACAAGAAAAAGAACTTACAAATTTTATTACATGACTTAGGTGTGGGAATCTGAGACTCCCTCTTTTAGTCTTTCTTCTTCCTCCTCCTCCCCGCCCCCTCCTCCTTCTCTTCTTCCTCTTCTTTTTTGAGACAGGGTTTCCTTACATATTCCAGGCTGGCCTGGAACTCAGTGTAGCCAGGCTGACCTCAAACTTGCAGAAATCCTCCTGCCTCAGCCTCCTCGAGTGCTGGGATTACAGGTGTGTGTCAACATGCCCAGCTTTCTTTTTGTTTTTTAATTCAGTGCCGGGGATGGAGCCAGGGCCTACAGGTGACTACGGTAGACAGCAAGCAAGCGTCTACCGCAAAGCTCCACCACCTGCCCCTCTTTTGGGCTTTGAGCAATAGCTTTCCATATTCAATTTGCCTCCCTCCCTTTTCTTCCCCTTAATCCTCCCCTGTTTGGCCTCATGGGCCAATGCTTTGGTTTTGAGGAAATGTAAGCTTTGGTTTCATGAAGCCACCTAAAGACCAGAGCTTGGATTTGCCTTTTGTGATCATTAACAAGCAGGGAGGGCTGAGTGGTGGAAGCCCCCCCGCAGGATGAGCGGGGCCTGGGCAGGCTGAGTCAGCGTGGGCCTTGCCACTGGCCTCCTGGGCACTGCACGTCGGGCCGGCGCCACTGGCAAGGGCCCCGAGTCCCCTGGCCCAGGGCCCACACTGACCTCAGGCTGCGCAGCGCTGCATGGGGCAGGGATGACTCGGGCGCAGCCAGGCCACCTCCACCTGGGTACTGGGAGGCATCGGGTCAGGTCACAGCCCTGCGTTTCGTTGAGCTGCTTTTGCACACAAGCCCAGGCTTGCACACACGTGTAGCAAGAGCTCCCAGAATGATGACCATTGACACAAGACGACACCAAGCCCGGCTGACTGAACGGCCTTCCTCCTCCTGCCCTTGGCGTAGGCCCTTAGTGTACTGTAGGAGAGACCTTGTCACCTCTCAGCCAGGCTGTGGCGAGGCAGGGACCAACGTCCTTCACCTTCCTCTGCTCCTGGCTGCTGCTGATTTTATTTAGGAGTATTTTTTCTCAGCAGGTGTGGTGGGGCATACCTGTCATTCCCAACACTCGGGGAGGCTGAGGCAGGAGGATCCCTGAGAATTCGAGGCCAGTTTAGACTACATAGTGAAACCCTATCTCAAAAACAACAACCAAAACAAAACAAAAAACTGTTTTGTGTCTGCTTCTTCCTGTCTATACTTACTACAGCACCCTACCTATCCCGTGAATCATTTTAAGAGCCGGGGGAAAAGAAAAAGAAAGAGAGAGAGAAAAAGAAAGAAAGACATCAGCTATCACCAGCTGCCATCTCTGGGAGAGATGACGAGGTGCTTTGCCGTTTTCAGCGCTATGTTTCCTTTGAAAGTTACAGCCTTTGAAACTTCTCACCAGCATGAGCAACCCTAGTAATCAGAAAGAGCGTTTCTAATTAAAAAGGACCTCAGACGGGCTCGTTACTCAGAGGCCGCTGCTGTGATGGAACAAGGGTGACAACAAACGCGTTCTGGAAGTTTCTCACGTGTAAGCTGAGCCGGATCCAAACCTCCATCCTGAGGTGGCTGCAGGACGCAACCGTGTCTATAAATAGCCGGCAGCCTGGGCCTGGCCTCTCCCACGGTGTCAGCTGACACACGCAGGGCGGAAGGCCAGTTGGTGTCAGCAGGGGATGGAGAGAAAGAGGGAAAGGAAGGGCATGAGGGAAGGACAGGAGGGTGGCCGGGTGAGTAGCGCACGCTGTCATCCCAGCACTTGGGAGGCTGAGGCAGGAGGATCACCGTGAGTTCAAGGCCAGCCTGGGGTATAGCGAGACCCTGTTTCAAAAAAACCCAGAACCAACCCAACTAAAAGAGGAAAGTGCCAAGCTGCTCCCACTCTGAATGGAGTTTTGAAAGGCCCTTTCAGGTGAGACCCACGTAGCAGGGCCATCTTTTTCCAGGCAGGGTGACTGGGGCTGGACCATCCCAACTCCAGCATCAGCTGGTAGGAGGAGCCAGCTTGCGGCTCCCAGTGGGACCCGGCACGAGGGCAGCAGCCTGTGGACCTCGGGTCAGGCTCCTGGTCATCCTCCCTGAGACGCTGACTCGTGGGGACTCTGGGATCCGGACACAGACTCACGCCGGCTTCTGTGGTCAGACGGGCCCCCGAAGCCAGGAAGGTTCTGGAAGCCTTTGCCACCACGCTTCGTTGTGAGCACCCGCCTCAGGGACAGCACGCGGGTCATACTGACAGCGAGCAGGGGCTAGGAAAACCGGACACATCAACAAATGTCTGTTGAATGACTAGCAGACCACGGTGGTTAAAGCGTGGCCTGGAACGGCCTTGCTGGGCTGCGAGTCCCCCGTGGGCTCATCTGTGTCAGACTCGAGTTTAACCACTGACTTCCCTGAGCCTCAGTTTCTCCTCCGAGGTGTGGGATCCTTCTGCCGCGCTGCCTGCCCAGGCTCGTTAGTGGGCTTGAAGGAGATAATGTCGGGAAATTGCTTTATAAACTAGACCTCCTGCTCGTGATGGGGATTAATTCTGGTGGCCGGTGAGTGATAAACCGGGTGGCCTCCCATTGTCACAGCGGAGATCTTCCGGAGCGATCTCCCTGCTGCCCTCCAGGTGTCCACCTGCCTCCTTCCAGGGCTTTGGTGGAAGATGGAGAAAGGGATAATTTTCCTAATTGGCTTTCTCAGTCAGGGAGGGGCAGCTGGAGGCAAGGAGGGCTGAGCAGCGCTGACGGTGCGCTGAGCTAGCACGTGTGCGGTGTCCTCTGTTCGAGCCCCAGCTGAGACGCCCTGGTGTGGACTTACCTTAGCAGGTTGGGGTGCCGCCGTCACAGTGCCGTGCAAGTGTCCACGGGGGACCTTCCTCTCGGGCCCTCACTTGCTCTATCTGGCTTATTTTTTTCTTTTCTTTTGAGACAAAGTCTCACTGTGCAGCCCAGGCTGGCCTCAAACTCCTAGCAATCCTCCTGCCTCAGCCTCCCGATTGCCAGGATCACAGGCGTGTGCCACCTCGCTGGCTCAACTCCCACCTGCCAACTGCTGGTCTCACTTGACCCTCCCAAGTTGATGTCACCCGCATATCCACCAGCGGCTTCTCCTGCCCCATCCGGCGATGCCTATCTCAGCGAGCGCGCGTTCTCCACCCAGCTGTGTCAGCAGAGCCCTTCCGCAGCCCTAGCAGCCCTGCTTCTTCAGTATCTCCGCCCTACATCTCTGCCAGCAGCACCTGGGGCTGTGCTGCCTTGCGCAAGAGTCTCCAACCTGGTTTGCTGGCTCCCTTGTCGCCCTCATTCCCTCCCGACAGCCTGTCCAAGGTCTGCAGGTCTCGACAGGCCCGCTCCCTCACTGTGGGCTCTCAGTCACTCCTGGGGCTCGAAGAAGAAGGTGCAAGCTCCTGCTCTCTTGGTCTTCAGGCCTCGCGTGACAGTTTTTTTTCAGACAGGATCCGCTACGTAGCCCAAGCTGGCCTGGAACTCACGATGATCCTCCTGCCTCAGCCTCCCGCGTGGTGGGATGACCTGCGCGATCTCGAGCCCCTCTGACTGCTCCTTCTCCCCCGCATTCTGGTCCCGGTGCTGGGCTCCGGCCACACACTGAAGTCACCAGGAGTTTCTGAGGCAGCTGGACCGAGTCCAAGACCCACGTCCCAGCTACTGGTAGCGACCTCACGCCTGGCTCCTGTCCCCCGCGGGCTCCGGGCTGTGCCGAGCCCGACCCTCAGCCTCCGCCGCCCTCACCTGGCTGCCGGCCTGCTCCACGCCTCAGCTGTGCACCTCCCGGGCCCTGAGGCACCATCCCAGTGCCACCTCCGCTGGCCCAGAGCGCCGGCACCCAGCAAGCTATCGTTCATCTCGCAAAATCCGCCGGCCCCGCGAGTCCCTCGCAGGAGCCAAGTCCCCTTCACACCCATGTCTGAATGCCTTCCTTCGTCCATCCAGAAACCTTCTCAGAAATGCGGGAGAATATGTTATGCAATGGATGCGAATCACCCTGAAAAATATTTGGGTCGTGGTGCATGCCTGTAACCCTAGCCCTCAGGAGGCTGAGGCAGGAGGATCCCTGTGAGTTTGAGGCCAGCCTGGGCTACATAGTAAATTTGAGGACAGCTTGAACTACATAGCGAAACTATCTTTACCTTCTGCTCCCAAATAAACTGTGTCTCCCAGGTCACACCCCATGAGCCCCCAGCCAGGCCCCACCCTCACGGGCACCCTGCGACCTGGTCACCCCCACACAGGAGACTCTGGGGCCATGTGGGATCTGAGCCCTGACACATCGCAGCTGTGACCTTCAGTCTCCTGTGACCTGCTATCGCTTATTTCAGAGTTACCACCGCTGAGCATTTCCCACAATAGATTTGATTACGCGCACTGAGGTCTGCGGTGAGAAATGGCCTGGGAACAACACGTAGGAGAGGTTCTGACGGGTGACGTCGAAGCCGGGACCCTGGATTTCAGGCAGCCTCGTTTGCTCAATTAGAGAACTTTTTGGGGGGCAGGTACTGGGGATTGAATCCAAGACCTCATGCTCGCTAAGCAAGCTCTCTGCTCCTGAGCTGTGTCCCCTTTTTCAAAATTTTTTTGAGACAGGGTTGCGCTAAATTGCCCAGGCAAGCTCAGACTTGCAGTCTTCCTGCCTCAGCCTCCCAAGTGCTGGGATTATAGGAATGCACAGTCACATTTGGCTTAATTTTTGCTTTTCTTTGTCCATGTTTGCAGTACATAATGATTACATTCCTTGTGGGGAGGTAGTGCATGCACAGAACACATGGTAAAAAGGAATTCGCTTGGGCTGGTCCCTGGGCAAGCTAGTAAGTTCCCTGCAGAGCGGGTTTTGCTGAAGTCACATGGACTGTGGTGACACGGGCCACCACCAGCCTGGACCCTCTCCACAGCGTGGCCCAGTGGGCTTAGCGGAGACTGATCTCAGAGAGCAATTGGGGGCTGAGCCAAGCAGTCCCAGATACCCCAGGTGTGGGCCAGAGTTCGGCCAGCTCAGAGGACACGAGTTCAGTGTCCCCAAGTTCATTCCCCTCAGAGGTCTGAGATCGTCTTCGCAGGACTGGGATTTTCTAGACTGGAAAAGAAAACCGATGTTAAGATTCAGCACAGGTCCCGGGGAAAGACATGGCATCTTTAGCCGCGTACCCCTGCTGCTGGTCCATGTGGCATCCACAGCTCCGTACTACACTTAAAAGCCAGTGCCAAGCAGAATTATTATAGACATAGAAGGCGACCTCTCCAGGACTTAGGTTTCTATCTGGCAATGACGGGGTAGACCAGATGTTCCCAGAGGGCTTTCTGGAGCATTACATTCTCTGCTGTGTGGATTGGGAGCATTCTGTTTCACTTTTTGTTTGCTACTAACGGAAAAGTCTCTCCTTCCCAAGCGTGTCGTGCTGCCCTACAACCAGGCTATCTAAAGGCTATGCTGCCTTGGACCTCATAAATAGGATAGGCAGTAGCCTAAGACCCGGGAGGTGGCCGCCGAGGTAAGCCTGGCGCCTGGCCTGTGCTTCGCCCACCCCCCAAACACACAGACATCCCAGCTCCAGACCAGGGCCAGCCCCCTCTGCAGGCATGCGAGCTCTTTTTGCTGGTCTACATCGATTGACTGATCGATTGCAACAGGGTCTTTCTATGTAGTTCAGGCTGGCCACTGCACCTGCCTCAAAAACCCACATTTCTTGAGCACATACTCTGTGCCAGGCCTGGACTTACTCAGCCCAGGCACAAAACAGAACAGAGTGGTTTACTCTGAGGCAGGGGAAATAACGGTATTTGAGCATGACGGTAGCTCCTCTGTCCTGAACCAGGGCTGTCTGTCTGTCACCGCACCCAGAACCAAACACAGCTCTGACCAAGAGCTCTGACCAGTCCCAGCTCTGACCAAGGTTGCAGCGAAAGCACATTTTTAACCTGGGAGGGTGACAAGAAAGACAGAGAGAGAGAGAGAGAGAGGGAGAGAGAGAGAGAGAGAGAGGACTCTTGCACATGACTACACTCAGCCCCTGGCATTTCTGTTCATGGTCAGTTGTCCCAGACCAGAGCTGTCCAGTAGAAATATGACGTAAGCCAGGTGTGGTGCCACACACCTGTCATTTCACTCGGGAGGGAGGAGGCCGAGGCAGGAGGATCACTGCAAGTTCAAGGCCAGCCTGGGCTACATAGTGAGACGCTATCTCAAAAACCAAACAAAAAAATAGAAATCTAATGTGATCCACATATGTAATTCTAAATTCTCTAGTAGCCATACTTAAAAAAGAAACAGCTGAAATTAATTTTAATAATTTATATTAACTCGATGCAAAAAATTTCATTGTAAAAATTTTTAATATAAAAAGTTATTGAGATTTTTTTGTATTCCTTTTGGATATAAAATCTTCAAACCCCCGTGTACATTTCACACTTACAAGACGTAGCGATTTGGACTTGCCACATTTCCAGTCTCCTGTTGCCAGGTCGCAGTGGCTACCAACTTGAGGTCAACAGTGGCTACCACCCTGTTCCAGGGTGTATTGGTTTCGTTTTTCTCCTACAGTTTGATTTTTTAAAAGTCCACTTAGCTGGGCATGAGGATGCACGTCTGTCGTCTCAGCACTTGGGAGGCAGAGGCAGGATGATTGCTGTGAGTTCAAGGCCAGCCTGGGCTATATTAGTGAGGCCAGCCGAGGCTACTTATGCAGGCTGAACTGCATAGGGAGACCCTGTCTCACAAAACAAAAACGAAAAGAAAAAAGTCCACTTAAATTCAACTTTCTTTTCTTTTTTTTTGAGACAGGGTCCCGCTATGTAGCCCAGGCTGGCCTCAAACTTGTGGGGATCCTCCTGCCTCAGCCTTCCCAGTGCAGGGATTACAGGGGTGTCCTGGTTTAAACTCAACTTCTAGAAATATATGTGCCACATGAAAAGAAGAACAAGCATGTGTGATTACCCTTGATTTGCTGTGTACTCTGTTCTTCATTCAACAGAAACGTTTACAAAGGCTTTCCCGTGTGCCAGGCGCTGAAGACGTAGGAAGGTAGACTTGGACTGTAGTGGGAGAGAAGAGAGCGAAAAGAGCGAAGTAATCAAGAAGCAAGAGAGTTTTGGGGAAGATCCCAGAAAATCCCGTGATCAGACGGGACAGGCGGAGCAGGGCCTCCTGCTTGAGTTGGGGTGGTGGTCTCGAGAGGTATTACCTGGGCAAGAAAGAACCTGCCCCAAAATACTTCAAGATGAGCACTTTCAGGAGGGGGAGCCGCTGGGAAAAGATGCTAAAGTGCTTTTTTTTGGGGGGGGGTGCCAGGGATCAAACTCGGGGCCTTCCGCTTGCAAGGCAAGCACTCTACAACACCACGCCTGCGAAGGCCCGCTGCGCCCCTTTCTGTAAGGAGTTGGGTGTCTGTGGACTCGGGGGTGGCCGGGTCCTGGAGTTCCCTGAGCGCCGCCCTCACGGGGTGTGGACCGCAGTCCCACGCTCAGCGCTCGGCCGGGTAGGTGCCGGGCCGGAGTGGCGGGCCGTGCGCCCTGCAGAGGGGGACACCGGGGAGCCGACAGGGAACCGGCGCGGCCCGGTGCAGTCCGGCAGCGCCTTCCTCTGGAAGCCGGCTGGTTTCTGTCGGGCTGGAAATTCCTGCTCTGCCGCCCGGTGCCCGCCCGGAGGGCCGGCCGGGAAGCCCTCGCCCAGGTCAGCGGGACGCCATCCGGCCTTCCTCCGCGTCCCGGCCACCAGCTGCGCCCCGGGCTGCTGAGAGGCCTGCTGAAGCCTGAGGTCACTCGAGGGACTCGTTGGGAGAAAGCTTGTGTGCAGCAGGTAAAGATGCTGGTGTTAAAAAGCCAACAAACAAACAGTATTTGGAGCCATCTTCCTTTTCCTTCTCTTTTTTCCTTCCCGAGACAGTCTTGATGTGCAGCCTCGAATTCAGGGTGCGCCTCCGGCCTCGAACTCCTGAGTCTGGGATCACAGGCCCTCGCACGCCGCTCGGCCTCTTCCCAGGAGGTGTGGGCGGGCGAGCCCGGCTGAGGACAGCAGCCCCGGCACACGGGTGGTCGCAGACCACCGCACCCTGGAGCTGGCGGCGGGAGGCGGCAGAGCCGAGGCCGAAGAGGGGACTAGACACGGTGAGGCACGGCCAGGGCGACGGGGACGAAGAAGCAGGCTGCCGCTGGACGACTGTCTCCTCACGATGGGACGCGGAGCAGCCTCGCCCGGAGACAGGCTGGGTCGGGAGGATTGTGGGCGCTGCGGCCGAGGGAGCTCCCGGGCCGAGCGCTGGCCAGTGCGGTCTCCAGAGCGCGCTCGAGGCTGGCCAAAGTGGACCGATCTCACTGCCCTCGAGCACCCTCCAGGTCCCCACGTCTGTCATCTCAGCGTTGTGTGAGGCTGAGGCAGGAGGCTCAAAGTTCAAGCCCAGCCCGGGCAATGTAGCCATGTAGTGAGGTCAATATTACGGGATGTCTTCATTATGTATCATGAGGGGACAAATCACCCCAAAGTTTAGGGATGTGAGACAAAATTTTGTTTTATTTGTTTCTTGAGGCAGGGTCTCACTTTGTAGTCCAGGCTGGTCTTGAACTCACTATGAAATCCAGGCTGGTCTCAAATTTATGGCGATCCTTCTGCCACACCTGTAATCCCAGCATTCTGGAGGCTGAGGCAGGAGGATCACCATGAGTTCAGGATCAGTCTGGGCTGCATAGTAAGAACCTGTCTAAAAAGAAAAAACTAGTTTGGAAGCCCTTTGCCACAGCGCACACTGAGACGCCGTGGGCCCCTTAGCAAAGGGCCTGCCTCGGAGCAGAAACTGTCGGGTACCAGCCGGGTCCCGTGGCGGCTTTCCTACACCAAGGACACGTGGCTGGCACAGCGTGGCCCTGGTCACGGGGGGTGTCCACAGGCCAGGGAGGTGGGAAAGAAACGAGTTAGGTAGAAGTCACAGGAGATGCAGTTGCTCAGCCAGCCACACCCCGCCAGAGGCCGCGTCGTCTTCGTGTCCCGACACAGGAAATGTGGCCCTAACTGCTGGCACCCGGCGCCTGGGAGTCAGCTCTGCGCAACCCGTTTCCTGCCACTAGCTGTCCTCCTGCCTGCGGCCGGAGCCTGGACGGGACTGTTTCATGAGATAGGATGGCTGGGACCCCACGAAGACGCGGGCGGGATGGCAGCGGCGTCCTCCAGAAGCAGCGCATGGACAGAGGCACCAGGAGGGAAGCGTGGATGGCTGTGCGCGGGGAGTGGCCCAGGACTCTGCAGGAAGCACTCGTTGAAGGCACGGCGAACACTAGTGCTGGGTGCTGCATGCTGGGTGCTCCCGCAGCCGGGCTGGGCTGGGCTTTGTGGCGTCTCCGCAGCGGGCCCTGGTGACCACAGCCGGCTGTGACTCAGGGCAAGTGGGGGCCACGCGTCTTGTGGGGACCAGGTTGTGCTTAAATGCCTGTCGGGCCCCCATCCGCTTCCCCCAGGTGCCGGCCGGGCCGGGTCACAGAGAGGAGCTGTGGCTCCCTGTGCCCAGAGCTCAGTCCAGGGACCCCGGCACAGTCAGCCCCTGCACCGAGCGCAGCCTCTGTCCTG
>PVJO010009309.1:0-70123 GCA_004026905.1 Hystrix cristata
AAACATAATATTGATCATACTCAAAAATCAAGTTAAATTGATCAGAGATTTAAATGTAAAAAAACAGTTTACAGATAGCTGTAAGAATAAAAGTTGGAAAACACCTTTATGAACTTAATTTAGGCAACAGCTTCTTACATATTATACCCAAATCACAAAGGACTAAATTCCAACAATGTGGTCTTTCCTTTTTGTCAGTTCTTTATATAAACTCAAAACTTTAAATGATACATACTATTCATTTCCCCATGTTAGAGAATGAGAAAATATTTTGTCTAAGCTCACATAAGTGTGAGATTTGGGGTCGCAGCAAGATTTTTGTTTTCTACTCCTCGAACTTAGTCACTATAGCTCTGCTTTGTGTAAATATTTATAAATTTTAATAAGTTCACTGAAGTCAAAGAATAGGACTAAAAAGTATTTCTATGTAAGACATTACATAGCAATCTTTGTTAAGTCTGAATCATTATGAGAGGATTTTTGAGGAAATAACATTATATTGAAGATTAAAATAAAAGTAGAAGTTAGCCAGTGAGGAATATAAGACTATTGGAGAGTAAAAGTCACAGTGAGAAGGTGAATGAACTATGAATTCCATAAGCATAGCCTTACAAAAGGGATGTATTTTCTCTAATAAATAGCTTACTAAATTGGGTACCCTACCAAATTGGATTAGTTATTAAATTGATAATTATCTTTGAATATCCTCTAGAACAGCTGTGACTGGCCCAAGTCTTTCTAAACAAATACTACAAGCCTGAGTTGATCTGTTGCGGTACAAGAAGACCTCTTTAAGCTATATGTATTAGTTGCCTTTCTAGAGTCAATGGTTTGCAAAAGGGCAGATTTAATACAGGACAAATACAAGTTACAACATTCACACACACAAGCCAAATACAAGAAGAGTTCAGAATGTCTATCTATGCACTGGAGACCCAAAAGATCTAATCAAGGGCTGGAAGCCCACAGCACTATCCCATGTAAATCTGTGTCTGCACTAAAAGGCCAAAAAAATCTATAGTGGAGCCAGAATATGACACCCACAGCAGAGATGGACTAGAGCTCCCCTGAAGCGAACAGCAGCCATCCCCACTGGCAGCAAGAGCCTGAGCTCGCTCTGCAATGAGAACAGCTGAGTTTACTTCAGGGAAGCCGGCCACAACAGAGCTTCTCCTGGGATCAGCCAGCCCCCATCTTCTGCTCTGTTCTCCTTCATACTGTGCTGGCAATAACCTTCAGGTGGATCGTCTACACCCAGAACCGCACTAACTCAGTCCAGCTGGGCATATCTGCTCACGTTGACCGTATCAGTCCACCACACCAGGCAACTATGAACTGAGACCGCTGTGAACTGTAAACCAAATAAGCGTTTCCCTCTTCCACTTTGAGTGTCAGGTATTTTGTCCCAGCAATGAGAAAAGTAACTAAGACACCATAATATTATGTAAATAAATCATGAAGATTATTACATTTTAATCAGTGATACAAGTAAATCTGAAACATATCTAGAAGTGTGGTTGATTATTAGCAGTAATCCAGGTAACCATACTAATTCACATATTTAAAAAAGTGGCTAAAAGTATACAGGAACAACTGCAAGATCAAATGAATGTTTTTGAAAGTACACAATAAATAGATAGACGGCATGGCCCAGCAGTAAGATGCTTGCCAAGTATTTTCCAAATGCAACACTCAACTACCAACAAACATTCAATAAACTGGGAATAGAGAAGTGTTTTCTTGACTTAATAAAAGTATCTGAAACTCCCACAGCTAATGTCATATTTACTGTTGAAATAAAAGCTTTCCTCCTAAGATGGTAAACAAGATAAAGATATCTGTTCTGATCATTTCTATTCAATATTTCACTTGTGACAGCCGCCAGGGAAATTGCAGAGTACATTTTCTTAGATATAGAAAATAATAAAAAAGTGTACTAATATCTATTAGAAGAAATTAGAATAAATGAGTCCAACAAACTGTTAGGACATGAGATCAACATCAAAATCATTAGTATTTTACATGTTAATAGAGATCAATCTAAAAATGATGTTAAAAAAATCACATTCCTAACTATAACAAAAGGAATAAAATACATACCAATTAATCTTTTTTTTCAAAATGCCACACATTTATAGTAAAAGCTACAAAACAGTATTCAGAAAAATTTAAAACATCTACATAATTGGGAAAGATATCCCACTGTCATGGATTAGAAGACAATCTTTTAACATTGGACTATCAAAATTAATCTACAGTTTCAGGACAATGACTATCAAAATTACAGCCAGCTTTTGTTAAGAAAAATAAAATATATATATATTTTACTGAAATGCTTATGAAAATGTTAGAGACCTAGGTAGCAAAATTATTCTTGGGAGAGAAAAATTTGCAAAAGATAAGCTTCATAACTGTAAAGACTACTACAAACTATAGTAGTAAAGACAGTGTAGGACTGGTAGAAGAATAGTCATATATACACATAGAACTAAGAATCTAGAAATAAACTGTTTTTTTGTGTCATCTAATTAGATGGATTTTGACAGTATTGCTTAGAGAATTCAATGGGATAAAGAACAGTATTTTCGGCAATTGCACCGAGTCCTGGATAATTATGTTCAGAGACTGAATTTGGACCTTTAATTGAAATCATACTCAAAAATTAAATCAATCTTAGAAGTAAATGCAAGAAATACAACTATCAAACTATTAAAATACAAACTGGACTACATTTTTGTGACCTTAACTCAGGCAACAGCTTCTTAAATATTACACCAAAATTATAAATGGCTAAAGAAAACCCATGCAAATTGGACTTTATAAAAGCAAAAAAAAGCAAAAATATGAAGTAAAAATCCAACCCACTGAATAGAACAAAATATTTGCCATTCACACATTTCAGAAGGTACTTGAATCCAGAATATAAAGAATTTTTATACTTACTAAGCGGCAAATAATCCAAATGTAGAAACAAGGTTAAATAGTTTAATAAATATTTTTCAAGAGAAGATATACAAATAATCAATAAATACACATGAAAAGATCTAATATAATTAGTCCTTAGGACAGCTATACAAATATATGGTGCCACTTCACACCCACTAGGATGGCTAAAATCAAGAACATAACAAATGTTAGTAAAGATGTGGAGAAACTGAGACATTCATACATTACTTGGGCAATCTAAAATGGCGCAGCAAACCAAGAGAACAGTTTGATGGTTTTTCTACAGTGCAAATGTAGAGTTACCATGTAACCTAGCAATTCTGTTCTCCAATATATACCCAAGAAAAATGGAAAGTCCAAACCAAAAAGTATATACAAATGTTCATCCCAATGTTATTTACGAGAAGAAAATAGAAATCACCTAATTTCCATGAACTAATTAATGCATGAACAAATCTACTACATCAACAAAGTAGACTACTATTCAGTAATAAATAAAAAATATACTTATTATTCCATAGTATAACATAGATGAATGTGTTAGCATTCAGTTGTTGGATAAAATACTGGATGCCTGCAATTTGAAGAAGGAGAGATTTAATTTGGTTTATGGTTTCAGTGATTTCAGTCTGCGGTTGGCTGGCTGAAAGCAGAAACATCATGACAGAAGGAAATGGAGGAGGAAAGCTACTTAGTTCATGACCACTGGGAAACAGTGCAGGGTAAGATAGCCAGAAAGTAAAAGGGCCAAGGACCTGATATAGACACCAAAGTCATTCCTCCGTGATCCTCCTAGACACCCACAAAGCGCTAGACAAAGTAAGCATGCTTTATTAATCCCTTAGGTGGCTCTACTGCTAACCAAGTTAAGATGTTTAATCGTCACATTGCAACCATTGTCAATTTGTCATCCAAACATATCTCCTTAAATCATATTTAATTTTAAATAAAAGAATAACAAGTTCATAATCCTCCCTAATATGACACAAATATTATGCATAAAGCTGAAAATCCAATAATCCTTTCCCCAGAGTATCAACAGTTCCAACACTGCTCAAAAGTCCAAGTCCAAAGTGTCCTTTCTAGCTTTCAAGGAAAACTCTTAGCTATGAATCTTTGTAATAACCAAAATGATGTTACATACACAATGGTAAAAGAGTGAACATTACAATTTCAAAAAGGGGGAATAGGGGAAAGAAAAGTATTGGACCAAAGCAAGGTTGAAACCCACTAGGGCAAACACTAATTCTGGTAGCTCCAAATCTGCTATTAGAGGTACAAGGTGAGGAAGGATACATGAGTTCCAGGGAACTTGAACAGCCCCACCTCTATGACTTTGCCAGTTGTAGCTCACATGGCCCTCCTGTGAGTTGCCTGCACCCACTGCTTGAGGATCAGTGCACCGTCCATGTTTCAGGCATCCTGAAATTATTGAGGTCTGCTGTGAAGTTTCAGCTTCATTCTCAGATTTTCACATACTCTCCTTTCAATAGCACCTTGGGTGGCCTCACAGGCCTTGCTTTGAAGTCTGAATGAAGTCTCCTTAACTCCACAACTCTTATATTATGTATGCCTGAGCAACCACCATCATGTGAAATGATGTTAAGAACTATTACCAACTCAAGCAGTAGCCAGTCCCCATTGAACCATGGCTGCAGAAACTTTTGAGTGTCTGGATGGCTGAGCACAGTGAAACGAATCTAGCAGAGCCAGTTCCCTAGGCAGCCCTCCTTGAGCAGGGGGGACAGGGGTCTTCTCAAATGAAACACGGACACATTTTGCACCTTTGAACTTGTAATAAGTGGGATATTTCTGATTGTTTTGATGTCTTCAAGGCATCTGTTTTTGGTTTTTTTTTTTTTTTTTTCTTATCACAGTTCCAAGAACTGTACTTGTTTTCCTCTTAAAGACACTCATCTTTTCAGCAATCAGACCTTTCTTGGGCCTCAACTATACACAGGATCATTTTAATTCCAAAATTTGGGTTTTTCCAAAGTTTTCTGTGCTGCTTTTTCCCTCTGATTTTCATTATAAATCTGACTGAAAGCAGATGGTAGCACCCACGTCAGGGCCTGACAATTGGAGTGTCATAAATTTCCTCCACCGAATTAATTAGTCCACTCCTCTTAATTTTGGTCTGTTTCAAAGTCTCAGGACATGGGCAAAATGTAGACTTTTTTCCCCACAGTATAACATACTTCTAGACCAATTGCCCCCAAAATTCTTTTTCCCAACTGAAACCTCCTGAGACTGACCTTTACTGTCTGCATTCCTATCAGAATTCTAGCATTCTGAACTCTGAGCTAAATCCCCCGCAAGTTCTTCTTACAGCATTCCATGGTTTCTGTAACCCACATCTCCAAATCTTTTCAAATTCCACTGGCAAATCATACACAAAGGATTCTGAACGACATCATCAGGTATAATCACAGCAATGACTACTTCTAGTACCAAGTTTCTATATTAATCAGATTTCTCATTTGCTGGACATCACACCTGATAGCCACAACTTAATGAAGAAGAGGTTCATTTGGTTTCAGAGGTTTCCATATGTGGCTGGCTGGCTCTAAGGCAGAAAAATCATGTGAGAAGTGTGTGGCAAGGCAGGGGTGCTTGGTTTATGGTGGCCAGGCAGCAGAGCAGAGGAACAGTGCTGTAGACTAAGGGTCCAGGACCAGGTATAAATCCCAAGGTCAAGCCTCCATGACCCACACAGAATTACCCAAAGGTAAGCTCTATTTATTCTCCAAATAGCTCTTCATTGAATCAAGTTGACAATTAGGTTTTACCATGATAACGAGATTTAGTCAGTGAATCTGCCACCATACTCCATTTATATGCAAGGACTAATATAAAAAATAAATAAATAAAATCTCCAAAGTTTGAAAGTCAGTTTGTGGTTTCCTAGGACTGGGATGAAGCAAAAAGAATAAAAAATGCAAGTGACTACTTACTGTGGCTGTAGTTTCCTTTTGTGATAGCTGAAATTAAACTGTGATGATGATTGCACAGGTCACTGAATACATTAAAAACTTCTAATTTAACACTTTAAATTGGTTAATGTATGATAAATGAAATGTACCTTATTAAAGTGTTAAAAAATAAAGAAAAATGGAAAAATATTTTTGATTCCTGTAGCATCTTGTGGTATGTACAAATCTAAGTACAAAAAAAATCAACATAAAAAGTATTTGAAGGATTTTTAAGGATAAAAAAACAGTAATCTGAACTTGATAGAACAAGATCCTATTGTGTATCCTCTGCCTGAGGGAAGGAAAAGCACTCTAAAACCCAGACATAATATGAAAAGCAACTATAAGAAGAGTGACCTGAAAGAGACAAACTGTGATGGGCAGTTCACATTCCCTCAAGGTGCTGCACATATAGCAAAACATTTAATCTCTCTGCCCCAGAAAACCCAAACAATGTGAAGTCAGGAAACTATGAATGTTGAAGGAGTAGAAGGCTTCTGAAATGAAACTGAAAACCCTAAAGGGTTTTGAAGTTCTGTCTTAGCTCTCCAGTTTACATTTCAAATATGCATGCACAGAATGACTTGTAAGCAGCTCAGCCAAAGAAAAACATTTCAACAGAGCTATAGATAATACAACTCCAGGGGTTGGGGTTTTAGCTCAAGTGGTAGCGTGCTTGCCTAGCAAGAATAAGGTCCTGAGTTCAATGCCTGGCACCAAGGAAAAAAAACCAAAACACAAAACAAAAAAAACCCCACAACTCCAATGTGCCTTTCCTATTCTGTTACGGCTTTACTGCCTTACTTCACTTCTGCACTTTCCTTTCCATTCTTTTTGTGAGTTATATCACTTAAGTAGGAAACAGAATCTGAGGTAAAATCACACATTAACACTACTCAGGAAGTACCTTACTGAAATGAAAATGGCATAGCTTGAAAAAAAAAAAAATTGAGCTACTTTAAACTAGGCATGATATGCCTATGATCCCAGCCGTGGGGGCAGGAGGGTGGATTGTGAGTTCCAGGATAGCCTAAGCTACAAAGAGATTGAAACGCCAGCCAGGAGTACATAGTGAGATCCTGTATCAAAAAATAAATAAAAATAATGGAGTTATTTCTTTGGTCTCATGGGACATTTCTATAAAGGATTCCTGCAAAATAGTACATCTGGAGCAAAGAATGGAGGCATATACGTCCTCTGGCTTCATTCCAAATCTGTTATGTCCAAGCGGTTCCTAAGATAATTTATTTCTCTCCTTCTTTGGAGTTCAACCCAAATTCTCTACAAGAAGACACTGGAAAAGCTAGAGCCTCTTATCATGCAGGTACATACCATGGGCTGTCTTTGTGTGTTGTCACTGGTGGAAAGGCTACTTGACCTGCGAAACAAAGGAGGCAGAAGCTCTAGCTGGCTTCTCACCTAAGGCAGCCATATGAGGTCTTCCTATCAACAACAAACTAAGCTTTACAAATGGCCCCAATGACCTTAAGTAAACCTAAAACCATCTCTGATTGTTCTTCTGTGTATCTTGCTCTCATTCCTGTGCATAAAGAATAATGGTAACCAACCAAAAAGGAATATGTCCCAGTTGACACTTTTAAATTGTTATTTATTGGAAAGTGAATTCACATGTGTGAAACTCTTTTTGTTTTGCAAGCTTAAACAGCAAAAGACTCAAGACGTCTCTCTCTTATGGAGAACACATACTTTGCACTGTTCTGTGTTCTCCCACAATTTTGCTAAACAAGTCAGATATTGGAAGATCTTCTAAACTTGTCTTTGAATAAATTTCCTCCTGGTTATCAAATTCATATCAGGGTTGTTTTCTCTGCAAATTGCATAGATACACAATCCAAGAATTTGATTGGTACTTAAAATATAAATCTATCTATATATATATGTATATAGTGTGTATGTATACACCTTTCGTTGGATTTAAGATGTGTTGGATGATCTGTTATTAAACAAAACAAAACAAAAAAGGCCTTATACTTGGTGCAATAGTTGTATCAATTCTGTGTTTTGTCTTCCATATTTTACAATGCTTTGAAATCACGGGGCCTTGTTGACATAGGAGAACTTGTCCCTTTCAAGTTTGGCTAATTCTTTAAAAGAGAAAACTCCTCCAGTGCAAGTGTACGCTTTGTGCATAAATCAACCCATCCCAAGCCTGTGTCCCTTAACCACACCCTCGCAGACATTTGACATTTCCTGCCTTAATCAGCCCAGGGGCAAGTCAGGGAAGCCCCTGCCCAGAGGAGACCTCTGAAATGATTTAAACTAGGAAATCTTAAACTTGCTTACTCGGCTTGCCGGCCTCACCAACTGTTCTTTTCTGTGAAAACCTTAATAAAAGCTCTTATCCTGTTTTTCTTTCTCTGTCTCTGTCTCCTGACTGACCCGAATGCTTCTCTGTAGGGCTGTGTGTGGTTACCATACCGCCGGCCTCTTGGGAAATGAGTAAAAGCGTCTTCCTGCATGACAGTAATTTCTGTGTCTTGTGTCATATCATTCTCTACTGAAACAAATGCCAAACTCATTTTAAAATAACAGTTCATTAATTTTTCTGTACAAGGGTTTGGATTCCAAAATTCACGATAAATATCTTATTGTGCTGCTTATTTTCCGTTTCCACTCTTTTCAACTATATTTTATAATTTGCAACTTTTTGTGTAGATAAGTGTGTTTGCAATATTTTATAATTGTATCTCATAAAATGCAGACAAGTGTACAGTCTGATGAGATTTGACAAATTTATACACCTGTATACAGCCAAGAGATGATTAACAGCATCTTAGGAAGATTACTGTTGCTGCCTACTAAGAATTCCCCTGCCAACTAGAAGCAAACATAACTCTGATTTCTATCCATGTGGACTAGTTTTATCTACTTTTGAAATGGAATATAATTACATATAAAATGTGTGTTATTGTTGTCAGGCTTCTTTCACTTGAGATTTTGTTTATAGGATCATACAAAGTTTTGCAATATAATATTCATTTTTCCTCTTTATGCTGTATATATACTATTATTTGCTCTTCTACTAATAGACATTGACTTATTTTCTACTTTTTCTCTTAAGAAAATAGTTTCATAAAAAGTACCCATTAAAATGGCATGCAAAGTTAATGCCTAGCAATAAATTTTTAAAAAGATTTATCAGACTTTAACAAGATTGAGAAAAATTTTAAAATATCTGAACAAATCTGGAGGCACACTATGGTATTGTATTGGAAGACTCAAAATTATGTTGTTTCTCACTTATAAAACTATATATTTAACACAATGACAAAACCTTAGAAATTATTCTATGAAAATTGACAAGCTTGTTCTAAAATGTACACAGAAATGGAAGTGTGTAGAATAACCAGATAATTCTTTAATAAAGGTAAGGTACTTATTGTTAGGTTGATCCACCCTAGATGCCCAAAATGGCCATCGCTGGTTAAACCCCCTTCTCCCGTCTCTATGCCAGGGAAATAGAATCTCCCGCCGAAACAATGACCCCTTCCCCCGACTTAGAGCCCTCAATTAGGTCCATCGCGCCAATTTACCCAGGGGCATTACCCACCACCCAATCACCCCATGTAGAAAGGACCAACCCTAAACGCCAACCCTAAACGCGCACTTTTCAAACCCCAACGTCACGAAACGGGGGGCGGCTAAGGGATAAAAGGCCACTCTCACTCGAGTGAAGGGGGGAGCTGTAACACCTTAATAAAGCCTTTCCCCACGGCGAGCGTCGTCAGCCTTTTCCCTTCTCCCTCCCTCTGCGTATCCCTAACACGTTACAACAGTTTTAGAATTCTTAGACATCTTATAAAATTACAGTACTTAATACAGTGATATTATGCTGTAACCATAGACAAAAAGATTAGCAAAATGGGAGAAAGTCGATAAATAGACTGATACATAACAGTAAATGGATTTTTAACAATGGAGTTAATACAAGTCAACAGATGGCAAACTTCATTTCCACACATCTTGCTGCACGCAGTGGAAAATTAAGATAACACATACTTCATAAAATACAAAACTATCAATTTAAGATCTATTGTAGATTTAAAATCAAGACTTACAAGTCTTCAAAAAGTATCGAACATACATGTAAACATTGAAATGGACAAATGTTTCTTAGGCTAAATAAAAGTATATTTTTAAAAGATGATAATTCCACAAAATTAAAATGTTTTTCATAGACCAGCATTGAGAAAATGCACAGGCAAGTCATACATGGAAAGGCAGCATCTGCAATACGTGTATGACAAAAACCATTTTACAGAAGTAATTAGTAATTACTTTTTACAGAAGTAATTAGTAATATAACATTACTGATCCTCAAAACTAACAAAGTGGGCAAAAACTCACGATCAGTAAAACCATACAGTTTTCTGATATTTATTTCAAAATCATCTTTTGTTAGAAATATGTATAAATTATTTGATTATTTTCAATGGAATTATCATCCATGCTCTTCAGATATTGGAGCTCTAACCTTCACTGTGAGAATGTTTGGAGATGTGGCCTCTAAGGGTGTAAATAAGGTTAAATAAGCTTGGAAGGGTAGGATTGTACTCTTAAGGGCTCAGTGTCCCTATAAGTAAAGAAAGAGGACCAGTATTTTTTCTCTTTGTGTGTATACATGAAAGAATAGATGTGTGAGGACCCACGGGGAAGGTGAAACTCTGCAAGCCCAGAAGAGAGCCCCCAGCAGAACCTGCAGTGTCTGTAAACTTCCTAAGTTTGTACTCAGCATCTCCCAGAAGTATGAGAAAATAAATATCTGTTGTTTAAACCACCCACATTAAGGAATTTTACGTCACCCCAAAATGTACAATACACCTCAGGAAGAGAAACACTATTTTATTAAAAATAACTAACATTTATTGACTATTTATCACCTACCAGGAACCATATTACTTTATTTGAATTACTTTTTTAACTTGACAAAATAATTATGAGCATCTACTAATATATAGAGCTGAGAACAAAAACATGACTTCCATTTTTCAAGTTACTCTTTTCTCTATTCCTACATTCTAGATATTTTTATAACAATATGAAGTTTTTTTATTATTCATTGAGCATATTTTTAAGATATTAATAAGTTAACACAAAAATATTTGCGTTCAATCAGTTTGAGATGCTTGTTACTTGTCCTACACAGAATATATACTAATTATGTCATACACTGTAGATATGCATCATGTATAATTATTTCTAATATCCATAAGCACACTATATGCTGTATATCTTACATATAGCATAATATACTATTTACAAGCACAAATAAAGAGAGAGCATGTAGAGATCTTCAATGACAGTGTAAATTTTTATCTAATGATGGAGTTAGTTCTCAATCAGTGGTAGTCTTTGAAAGCACTGATCTTGGCACTTTTGTTTCTAACTCTGATAGGATAACTGATGTTAAACTGACACTTCTACTAAAAGCAGTGATGAAAGCTGGAAGAAATGAAAATAAACATCCATTTCACAGTATCCAAGAATATCCCAATATCAAAACTTGAGTCAGGTATAACTTTCAGAAACAAACATGGTTCTGGGGAAAACACAAACCCCAGTGCAAGCTCTTTAAATCAGGGAGCAGTATTGGTAAATGTATTATTGGTTGTAATTGATATTGTAGGAAGAGAAAGTCATAGGAGCAAAGTGCACATTTTAGTATGAATTGCTAGGATGCTACAGTTGAGACAAAAAACTAAAAGAGGCCATGACCAACCAATCTTATACATAGTCATTAATACATTCCGCATGATCTACCAGAACTTTATGTTGACAAAAGAGAATTTAATCTCTTTAAAGAAAGAAGATATTGACTAGGTATTAAATATTGTATCTTTTCTCATATATCTATCATCAAAAAAGAAAGAAAAAATTACAAGGCATAAAAAAGAAAGAAAAAAAGAGAAACAAGAAAGTTGAAGAATTTTAATAAAAAGTTATAAACAATATATTAACTATCTAAATATATATTTTATAATTAAAAGAGATAATTGAAATTAAGAATTTATTGGACTAATTTTATAGAGAAGTATAAATAGTATTAATATATTCAATGAAGACTACTCAGAAAATCTTTAATTTGATGTAGTAAGAAAAAGAGAATAGAAAAAGAAAATGAAATGTGGGATATAATTTTTAAATTTTAACATATTTGGAATTTGAGTCCTAGCAAAAATAAGACATTTCCAAAATTGATGGCTAACACCACCAATAATTTGAGAAGTACAATAAGCTCAAAATAATTTAAATACAAAGAAAACCACATCCTAGTAGAGCATACTCAAATAATCGAGAATAAGAGAATGCTAAAATCAATCATAGAAAGTTGACAAGCAACTTCAATAGAAATCAGTAGCTCAATCTCCAAACCTACAATGAACCAACTAAAAAAAACAACTGCTGAACAAAAAAATGACCAAACCAATGGGGCAAAAAGAGACGCTGACCTTAAAATATAAAGTAGTAAACACACCATTGACGAATGAAGGGGAATTAAAGGTTCATTCAAAGCCTCATCATGCCCTATGATAAACACTACAGTATGTTTGGGAAACTAAAACCAGATGATCTGGTATAAAGTATCCAATAATAAGAACAAATGAAAAGATTGGGTAGAGTTAAAATTTGGGTAAATATAAATTAACATTGGCTGCAAGAACCTAAATTGTAATCTAGTGACATTTATAAATACATAACTCTATAATTTATATCAATAGATCAAAGGGTGGGGAAATTATTTAAATTTAAATAACGACCCATTTCTGGCATTGTTTAGTAAGTAGTAAGTTATCAGATAGGTTCTAGTCTGTTTGTCCCTAACGGAATGAAAAAAGTATAAAAATTATAAAGAATCGAATATACATGAGTAAATAAAAAATAAATATATGGAGCAATCCAAATAAGACAAATAGAATAAAATTTTAAAGACTAAATGAAAGAAATACAAAATGAATACTTTAAAATGGTGAATTTAAACCCAACTATCAGAAATTACATCAAATACAATAGGTTAGTATTTCAATAAAAGGTGAAATATTTTTAAAAAGGAAGGAAAAAATTATGAATATACTTACAAGATGTCCCATGGCCAAAGGACAGAGATATTTTGAAAGAAAAGTTTGGAAAAATTTACAAAGGGCTCAAAAAGTGTGATTAAACAATTTAAATGTTCTCAAGACATGAGTACACAGAAATGACTATTGTATTTCACAAAAAGAAGGTAAAATTTTTTTCTAAATATGAAAAGAGAAATAGGGCATTCGATACACAGGAAAGAGGAAACACAGTCTTTCTTGAGAAAATAAGGGAGGATTCCATTCTGAGCACACGTGGAGAGGTTAGCAATTCCTCCCTGCGGGGAGCATCTCATTAAGACCTATTTCCATCATGAAGGGTGAGATAAGTTCACAAGGGAAGAGATTTGCTCCAGCTGCCCTCAGCAGCTTGGGTGGAGGCATGAAATAGGCACATAACTGGATGGAACCTGAGTTATAATTTTGCTAGATGAGTCTGGTAGAGTGAGAAGTAATAGGATCAGGTATTTGCAAGTGAAGGATTATAGATCTGAACCGTGACATTTTAGCTGGGAAATAAAGAATTAAGGACATAAATGAGGGCAAAAATGGCTAGGATTTTAGATGTTAACCCATATACTATACAAATTACATTTTAATAAGTAGAAACATTAATTTATACAAAAATGTAGAGTGTAAAAGTACATGTTGATCAAAATGAGTGATAGTGTAGGATTTAATAAATTACTGAAATTCTTTATTTGCATAGCAACAACAATAATACTTGTACAAATATAAGAATGAGTTCAATGGCTCTAATTCACCCCACAATACTCTAGCAACTAGGAATAAATTATGCTTTCCTTGAATTTTTCACTTTTGAGAAATTTTGAAATTGTTCAATGCTATAAAAATAGTAACAGTTTGTGCACAGTCCTCATCAATGCTTATATTCAAGTTAACATCACAAATAACCACAGAGAAAATAAAACTAAGCTTAGCAGATTCTTAAATGAAAGTTTAAAATATCAATATATGCAAATATTTTTAGTTTAATATGATTTGTGCACTTTAATCATTTTAAACACAAAATGAATATATATGTGTGTGTGTGTACAGTTATTCTGTATTCCATTACATCCTAAAATATATGAAAATAAAAAAATAAAATAAAATATATGAAAATGATCCAGGCTTTGCACTATTTTAAAAATTTCTGAAATTTGGTGAATATTAAAGCAGAACTAAAATACTTATGTAAAGATATCATATGCTCCTTTCATAGAAATTAAATACTTGAATTTGTTAATATGATGGACCTACATAGCAGTAAATCAGTATTGGTTTTTAAATTCTCAAAAGCTTTTTTAGCCCAAAATGCTTTTCTTCAGTCTTTTTCACTGCGTTACTTAAATACATTTCTCTACATGAATGACTGATACATAAATATTCACCTGAGGTCAGACATAATTGAAAAAGAATTTGGAAGAAAAAAGAATCTCATGTTCTGTGGTGACTTGAATATGCTACTTACAGTCTGAGAGGTCTCAATTTCCAAATGCTATTTCATAACCCAATAATAAAAGGACACCAGTTACAGTTTTGTGATTAGGTATTAGTATGCTAAAACAAACAAGATAAAATAAACTTCATCTATAGATTGCTTTGTCTTAAGTTGTGGTTTATAGATTTAACACATTTAATGGAATGGATTTAATAGAATAAAAGAAATTTGGTGTTTTATTCATTTATAAAATACTTTGATAGTTGTGCCATTTGGGAATATGAATGATGTGTAAATAAGCTGTATAGGAATGGAATAAATATGATCACGTATTTTAAAACATAATAAGAAGGAAACTCAGTATTTGATAATTATATGCACTACTTATTAAAAATGCAACTCTGTGCTCTGATTTAAACTTCAGCTCCTGTACATGCAAGTTGGGTGAATTTACCAATTTACATAATACTTGGAAACTTTACTTTGCTAATCTCTAAATTGGAAATGATGATAACATCCATCTCATAATCATTGTGACTTAAATAAAATACTCCACACAAAAGGTTTAAATACACTGCCTGGTTCCTGGTGCAAATGCAATAAATGTGAATATTTTAAAATTACAATAATATAACTAAATGAATAAAGTCAATTTCTGGATTTGAAAAACTAACCTGGCATAAAGCATACCAAACAATAGGACATATGTTGACAATTTCTCAGAATTTTTATTTTAATTAACCTGTGAGATATTAACTCAGTTTGCATTTATACTAGGCTTTAGAAGAATTGTAATACAATAAATTAACATAACAAATTAAAAGTTTTAAAATAGAATAAATTATTACATACTACAATTTCACTGTAGCAACATTCAAAGAAAAACATTTCATTGCCTTGTAATCAGTAGACGTAATACACATAGCAAACCAGTATGTTGCTATTGTTATAATTTATATAAAACATTAACCTCATTAGCACAGGATCATAGGTTTTAAAAAATAAATATGATCAGGTAAGTATCATCACAATGAAGGTATAGAGCAGTTTTAACACTCAGAAATTTCCCTGTTCCCTTTAGAGTTATTCTTTTCTAGCACATAGCCCTGGCAACCAGGAATAAATTATGACTTTATTTTTTTTAATTGAGATATTTCAGAAATACACAAAATTGAAAACATAATGGAGTTTTTGTATCACCCTCATTTAGCCTCCTTTTATGTTAATATCGAATAATCACAAAACAAAACCAAGAGATTAACCACGGTACATTCTATGAAGTAGACAGCAGAATGTACTGAAAATTCAAGTTCCCCTCAATATCACTTTCCTAGTCCAGAGATAATGTTCAATGTCAATTTTCAGTTAGTAATCATTCTTATGGAGTGACATGCAGGCACTTTTTTTTCTGCTCAAATATTTGCTTAATAATTGTATAACTCTTTGTAGATCTAGCCTATGGCAATCATTGCTCTGTGTTCTGATGGTGATTTGGCATTCTTACTTTTTTCTTGTACTCAAAATTTCACTGACTACATCATATCCTTTAACTTCATTAACTTTATCGAATTATGAAGTACCACAATTCATACACTTACATAATTTCTCATTTAACTTTATAATGCATGCAGGTGATTAGTGTGTAAAACCCCAATGAATGCAAAGCTCTAAATGTAGATCGGTTCAAGTTTTTGCAAATAGGGGTAGAATAACTTGTCATGCTGTTGTCAATACTGTCAATCTTCCATGCTTCTGAGGGAGGTGAGGATTAATATATATCACAAGATCTAAATTTTGCTAATCGTTTATAAAAATAACAGTGTTCCCCACACATTCCCTGCATATTAAATGTCATGTATTTCACTTATTTTAAATAGCTTTACCCAATTAATTCTCTTACTAACAATTTTTTGGATAAAAAATAGGAGACCTATACATATAAAAGCAGTAGAACATGACTAAAAAAGTCTTCCCGGTAAGATGTATTAATTATAAAGTGTTTAATACATTGCAACACTACAATATAATTCTTACACTGCCCAGATTCAGGGCAGACTCCTCAAGTTGAGGATAATTTTCACCTGACTGTCCTCATGTCAGATGTCAGTCAGAGGCTTGAGGGTCTTCAGACCATCTGCAACCCTGGTAACTGGCTGCAGACTTAGCAAGTCCCACAAGGCCATCAAGTTCAGTGATTCTCTAAGATAACTCACAGAACCTAGATACCCTCTAAATATTCACGGTTATTGAAATATTTTAAATGTTACAAATCAGAACATAAAAATGGAAAGGTACATGGCACTAGGTTTTGCAGATCACTGGAGAAAAGACGGCTCCACACATCAGAACAAAGTAGCTAAAACCTTAAATATGACTATCTCTGCTCACACCAGGCAGGAAAAAACAATACACATTCTCATTTGCAAGCTCCTTTTCATAAACTTCCATTTGTTAATGATGAAAAATGGTCATTAATGCTGGAGCCCTGACAAGTATATCTCAGGTAGCAGAAAAGCCTCAAAACTGATGCCCATTTCAGACCTTCTGTAATGAAATTGAAAACCCAACCTAAGGAGAACATGACTTTAGGCAATAAATGGGAAGTTTAAGAAGCAAAATATGTGTGCTTCTGGGAGCGGGTAGGAAAACTTCCTGCCTTCAGCGTAAATCTTGTCTTTATACTGAGTCACAAGCAATTAACTCTCTTGAGGGTAGGAAAAAGGCCTTCCATCTCCTAAACAGAGAAGTCCTGCTTCTGCAGAAGATGTAGAAACAAAAGGTGTTTGTTCTTCAAAAGAAGAAAAACATTGTACCTATAAGCCTATAAAGTTGTTATAGAGAAGATGCTAATTTTTTTTCATTCCTGAAGTACTTGTTTATTGCCAGATCCAACATACTAGATTTTCACGTAGATGACATCAGTCTTTACAAGAATCCCAGGCAGAGGTTACTGAAGTTTACAAATTAATAAGTTAAAGATACAAAAGGATAAGTAATTTATAGGTGCCCCAATATTTAAAAAGTGACAGGCCTGCAATATGATCCTTAGTGTTCCTGGATTCAAAATCCCTGTTCTTTCAACAATTACCCCAATAGAGAGTTTTTCAAAAATGGTGAAAAAAGTTGTGTGTTTATAGTTTCCCGGAAATAGCAAATGGTGGAATTAAAAATATGAGAGTAATAGTATAGATAATCAGCATTCAAGAAAAGTAATGGCAGAAAAACTCCATTTTATTCATAAGGTAAAAGCTATTGCTAATACTGAAGAGAGAACAATTTCTAGCACGTAAAGCAAGAAATGGAGGTTCATTTCTGTCTTTATTTTGTCCATAAAAAAGATGTAGTACACATTCTAAAAAACAGAGATACATAAATGAGTGGAAAACCTGTGTCCTTATCTGGTGATTGTTACAGTGAATGCCACCATTGGTAAATACTACTGACAGTATCAATTTCTTCAAATACCATCACATTTCTTATGTAATAACTTACAGGCTTTTCAAGCAATTTCCCAAAACAGTTTTTGACCAAATTTTAAAAATAACTCACCCTAAAAATAGCCAACTTCATAGAAGTACAATGCAAAACTTTAGAAAACAACAAAGCACACTTCACTTCTTACATCAGAGAGAACTACTGTGAACGACTTCTCCGCTGTCTGCGTGTTGGTGAATTGTCTCGCACGTACCCAACAGGGTAATCACAGCCAGGTCCATCTTCCTGTTTCCTTCCACTTGAGTCTCTCTTATGATTGATTTTTCTGAATTCCTCCCTTTAGACTTCATGCTCAGCTTTAGGCTCCATTTGTTGATTTCTTTACTTGATGATAATGCAGCAGTACCCAGCTTGTGTAAAGAACGGACTTTCTTCTGGAAGGTTTACAGAGGACACGTGAACTGGCTCATGTTTCCTATGTAGTGGTGAATTAAGTATTTGTTGATAGACTAAAACCTTTATTTACCTCATCCAAATGCACCGAATAACTTCAGCCTTAGAAAACTGAATGAATTTTTGGTTTTCTTAAATCAATACCCTTTGAGGATATATATTATTTCACATTATAAAAAGTGATTATGAGTAATATTATATAAACTTGCATCATTTATTACATTTGAATAGTTCCTGAGATAGAACATGAAAATGAAACATTTTTAATTGCCAGTCATTTGGAAATGAAAATTATCCTAAAATAAAACCTTAAAAAGTTAAAATACCGGGGCTGGGGATTTAGCTCTGCGGTTAGAGGGCCTGCCTTGCAAGCATAAGGCCCTGAGTTCGAAACCCAGCTCCGGGAAAAAAAAAAAAAAAGTTAAAATACCACATTTTCTGAACTGTACTGTCCCTCTACTCCTGTTGCTCTCCTTAAAATCAGAAATCAGGTTAGAGCTCGGAGTTAGTGGAAGCCTTTTTACATTCATTTTCATATCAATTGTTCAATCTTTACACCAATCCTTTTGGAATCATTTGAGAAAATATTTCTCTATAAAGAGATACTGCAATTGTGAAAGGAATATCTTCTCTTATTTCTTTCTCAGTGAGTTTGTTATTTGTATATAGGAATGCTATTGACTTTTGGGTGTTGACTTTGCATCCAGCTATGCAACTGAATTTAGTTATTAAATCTAGAAGTCTATTGGTGGAATTTTGGGGGTTTCCTACGTAGAGTATCACGTCATCTGTGAATAATGATAGTCTAACTTCTTCCTTTCCTATCTTTATTCCTTTTATTTCTTTCTGTTGCCGAATTCCTCTGGCTAATATTTCTAGAACTATAGTGAATAGTAGTGGTGATAGGGAGCATCCTTGTCTTGTTCCAGATTTTAGTGTGGAAGCTTCCAGTTTCTGACAGTTTAGTGTGATGTTGGCCATTGATTTGTCATAGATGGCTTTTATCAGGTTGAGATATAGACCGTCTATTCTAAATTTCTGTAGAGTTTTTATCATGAATGGTGTTGGATTTTGTCAAATGATTTTTCTGCATCTATTGAGATGATTGTGTGATTTTTGTCTTGACTCTGTTGATTTGGTGCATTACATGTATTGATTTGCATATGTTGGACCATCCCTGCATTTCTGGGATGACTCCTTCTTGGTCGTAGTGTATAATCTTCTTGATAATTCGTTGCATTCTGTTTGCCAGTATCTTGATGAGAATTTTTGCATCTATGTTCATGTACAGGTACAAAATAACCATGATAAATGTGATCATTATGTATACAATGTATCAATACATGTTCTTGGCAAAAAAAAAAAATTCTAGGTACATAGGAAGCAAAGTTATTTAAAAATGTTTAAATTTAAACAAAAATGCTTTTAGAACTCCAGCCCATTCTATGCCTTCCCATCATAACCATGCATAGTCTCATTGACTATTCATACACAACATTCCAAAGACAAAAGTCTCATAAAATCATAAAATCTAATATTTGTAAGGGACTTCTGAGGGCAGTAGTTCACATGCTATCCTATAGTATCACAAACTACAACACCACAACAAGAAAATGTGTTCTTGGACAGTGTCGATGATCTGTGTAGGATAAACTAATCTTCTAAAATTGCTGCTAAAAACATGTGTTCTCTTAAATAAGCCAAGCTATCACTTTGGGATTAGGAGCACCACCTTGTTATGACTCAAACCTATATAAGGACTAACTACAGGCTCCTTTACACACTGCTTCTAGCAAAGAAAATACATCAAATGTGTGTTTAGAAGTTAAGCTTATCCTAAAGAAAAAAAATCAACCTTCCCTGGAAAGGGATACTGACAGTGGGGGCAGAGGCTGTTTGCTCCCAAACAGCCTCTTTGTTCCTTCTCCATTCTTCTGTGAATTCAAAACTCATCTAAAATATTGCCTTTTAAGAATAGCATTTATAAGATAATAAAGAATGAAATTGAATACGAAATCTCAGTAACTACCACTTGTTCGTAGGAGTAGGGCACAGCCTCCATTAGAATTCAGAATGAACTTTTGACTGTAGTTTTGATAGATACATACAACAAACTTATTTCCTTAACTTCTCCAACTTAACTTTTTCCATGAACTGTATAGAATATTTTAAAATCTACAATAAATACTTCTATTTGTGTTGGTATGGCAAAACAAAACAAAACAAAACAAAAAAGACATAATGGACCTGGGAGTGTAGTTGAGTAGTAGAGTACTAGCCTAGTACGTGCAAGTTTCTGGATTAAATCCTTAGCACTGCAAAAAAGAAAAAAAAAATTCCAAAGCAAATAAAAAGATATCTCCCCATATCCCACAAAACAAGTAAATAAAAACAAAACAACAAATAAAATGAGAAAGATAGATATCTAGATTTCTACACATTTCTATGTAGGTTGAGAAAGCAAATAGTCCAAAAGGCTAGTGATAGGAAAAAACCCACCAGAAAAGTATATTTTAATTAATATCGGTTTTATGTTGTTCCCATCTTACTATTTCATTTTAAATTTCTTTTCTGTCTGTGGAAAATGTTATGGATCAATCTTTACTTTTAACTTGCTTTCTTATTAATGTTGTCTGTAGAGAAATTAATATTTTATAATGTGTAAATGAATAGATAAATTCAAAGCAATTTATATTGAAAAAAATGTGGACACAAGGGGAAATCATTAATAGATGAAGTCACAGAGACAAAAGTGATTGTAAATTTATCACTGCTTACTTTCAAGTTTCATGCTATTCAGGTATTAATGAAGCTAACTTTTGGTACTTTTTGGAAATGTCAATTAGTTAACTCAGACTTACTTACTTACACACACTTTGCTTGAACATTTTCTGTTTTGGGGAAGAGCAATTGCATTTCATTCTTCCCCTATAGCTACATGATTCTTTATAAATCTCAACAATCATAGTATCTTACCCTCTACACCTAAAAACTAAATGAAGAAATTGATAGACAGGAAAGCAAACACAAAATAGTACTAAGAATAAAGCTGCAATTATGACTAGTCAGGAAGTATTAATTTAGAATTAAAACCCTGAACAGAAGAAAAAAGATTAAGGAAAACAAAATTGTTTATTCATCAAAACTAAATACAATATGTGCTTTCTCCATTAAGCACAGTCTAAGTAAATTAATTGTATTAGGGTTTCTTAATAAAATAATAATCCCTATAGATATTGTAAAGAAAAGAAAATTGAAACTAATCTCATAATCACTTGAATGCTAAATTTCTAAATAATAATTATTGGCAAGTAAGTACAACGATGAGTGACATGTTACAAACCTAAGGTTTATCTCAAAAACTCAAGTGTGGCGCAATATAGGAAAAATCTTTTTACAGAACTTACCACTGCAACTGTTAAATGAGAAAAAAAAAAAACCTTGTAATATCAAAAAATACAGAAAATCAATAGATAACAAAAATAGAGCTGAAGAAAGCCCAAAATGCTTTCAAATAGAAAAAAAAAGTTATTGTTTTAAGGAAGGGCAAAAAGGAAACTTTTTTCGACAAAATGTATCTATCCACAAATACAGCGAATCTCTTCAATAGATGTGTAAAAATATATTAAGAAAGTCAATACTCATTGTTCCCCAAAATTCTCAGGAATAGAAGAGGACATTCTCATTCTAATAAGGAGCATCTACAGAAAAATATAAAGTTTATGATATATTTAGTAAAATAATTAATTCTTTCCCAGCGAATTTGGGAACAAGCCACTAATACTACATTCACTTTTTCCACTCACTATTATATTAAAACATTTACCCAATACACTAAAATAAGAAAAATAATGTAAATGCCTATATATGGAAAAGGAAAAAAACATTATTTTAATGTCTGTTTAGAAATTTTAAAGAATCCTAAAAGATGGCACTAAAACTAGTAAGTTACTTAACAAAGTTAGATGATATGAGTTTAATACGTAGACTCTTGTTATGCTAGTGACGAATGGGTTAACACTAAAACACACATAGTAGGTAAAATAGTAAGGAAAATAAAATATTTAGGCAAAATTGTCACAAAATATGTACAGTTTTGTTTGCCAAAACCCACAGAATAAATGCCTCAATGTACCACAACAGCTTGTAATCTTTATGAACAGGAGGATTTTTTTGATTCTATTTTTACCTTATATTAATTATGATCATTATCAAAGAAGAAACTGTAATCTGAAAGCATCATACATAGTATTGGGAATTTGGTATTATTAGTAACCAAGCTGCCTTGATATTCTCCTTATGTGGATATAGCTTTTTAAAACTATGTCAGGCATTCAAATAATATTTAAGGAAACTTTCAGTTATAAATGTTTCTAACATTTTTATTGTGTGGTATTGAAAAATCAAATTACTCATACAGAAGTTTTTTAATTAATTTGCAAAATAGCAAACTGGAAGTCTTACTTGCATAAAAATGGCTTTTCACAAGGGCTCACCAAAAAATGAAGTCTTTCCAAAATATGGAGAACTAAAATCAAATGGCATGAGTCACTAACATCTCAAATATACACATCAAAGAATCAAATTATTAAACAATTTTATATGAGTCAACGGTTTTCTTAAATGCAATTGAATTTTAGGGATTATTTCTTAAATACATTACCTAAGTAATTTCCCTATTATATTGACACTACCTCTCTGTTTAATTTTTTAAAAATTTATATGGCTAAAACTATTCCATCTTTTTTTTTTTTTTTTTCCTGAGACAGGATCTTACTATGAAATTCAGGCTAGTCTTGACCTCACTAGGTAGTCCAGGCTGACCTTGAACTCAACTGAGATTCTCCTGCCTCAGCTTCCCGAGTGGGGGGATTACAGGGATGAGCCACCACTCTGGGCTTGGCTAAACAAACTAAAGGTATAAAAAGCCGTTTTTCTCTTATCAGTATTGGTGATATATATTATCTATATGCTAAGGATTCTTTCCCAACAAATTTACTGGAAAATATGAGTCAAAATACAGTTGGGCTTTTTTCCCCCCATAATTAACAAAAGAGCGGTAATAAAGATCATTACAGAGAGCATTTGCTTTCACGATTCATAAAAAAATTAGCGTTGTGTGAATCATTGCTACTTAAATTGGTGGTGTGAGACACTACAACACAGAAAATCTTTGGAAATACATGCCTTCATTTATTTAGCGCCCTTTCCTTAAGCGCGCCATTTCTTTCTCGGTTACAGAACCTTTAGTTCTCCGGCGCAGGGGTCCTCCGTCTGGGGCTCTCATTGTACCATTTTCAGGAACGAATATTGAAGAGCACTTGCAAGGCTATTTTGACGGAGTTCAAGTTTTGAACAGATAATAGAATCCTTTGAAAAACGAGCTATTACACTCTCAGAACAAATTGGAAATGTGAATATCCACATTTATATGTATTTTGACAGCTTTTATAATGTCACATTACTTGTGGATAACTAAGGTGGTGTGAGGAGTGATTATGGAGCAGAAAACCCAGGTGTTGGCAAAAAGTCTTTAGTATCCAAAAATAAAGCCTGCTGGTTCTGGAAAAATAGATACATCACTTAAACATTCCCTGTAATGATTTTAAACTCATATTGTATTAGCATTCAGTCAAAATGAATAAATTAAAATAATTATCTTCAGTTAGGTTTATGAAATCATGGAAAAATTCTAGGTTTCTGTATATAAATGAAGGCAGAAAAATTTACTTAAAAAGAGTAATATAGGACTATAACATATGTGTGTACGAATAAGTATCTTATACTTATCTCTCAGTTGTCATTTATTAGTCTAGTACAATAGGTAAACTGATGAACCAAAATACAAGCATTTATTAGCTATACTTGATTTTATTTGTGAAACTATAGTATTAGCTGCCGTTTTTTTCAAATCTCCCTGTGAATTTGCTACATGGATTTGTAGGAGCTTGTCTGAATAGAAATCAGCACTAAAACAGCAACAACATGGCAGCAAATGTTGCTTCTATAGTACCTGACATGGTCAAGTTAATTAAGTAAAATGATGATTTTAGGGTTTTTAGGGTTTTACAGAGTATGCACAATAATAAACAATATAAACATAATATAAGCTATGGTAACTATAGGTATGGAAAGTTTTGGAGTTATAATATTGCTACCAAAATGTCATTACTTTAAGCTCCTCATGCAATTTGGATTTTAAAATTAGCATTAATTCTACAGTAAAGGTCAGATAAAATGTTGGTGACCATGTGTGTACAAAGCAGTGCGATGCTTCCAAACTTTAGTTTATAATTTCAGAATGTCTTTAGCTTAACTTTTATTCACTTGCCAATTACTTCATTGATATGATACTTGCTTAAATTTCCTTAATAATATGTCATTGATCATATAATTTATCATTTATTATTCTTTAGGGGCATTACATGCATATTCCTATTTTAAAAATTAATTTAGAATTCATTTGTGCCATAGCCCTTGATTAAAATGTCAGGGGGGAATTCACATAAAAGCATGGCAGAAAAAAACTTAAACAGAAGTCAAAATAACTGAATTTTGGATCTGGTTTTTCATTTATTATCTAAGATAATAAAATATTAGTTCACATCCTTGGGTGAGTTTTCTTAGTTCTAAATTATGTCAATGATTTTTCTGTTTATTAGAAATATTCACATATTTAAAAATGTTTCTAAAGTCCTCATAACAGGTAGCAGTATATAGCAATTACGGAATTTGTTCCATCCTTGGCATTCTAAACTACTTCATTTTTTTGTATATACACATGACATAATCATGAAAACATGTACTCAGGACGATATTATCAAAAACAGCAGAGAAGCTAAATCCTAACCTCATTCTTTTGCAGAAACCCTGAGAAAAGGAGCCATATTTCTATAGAGCAAGTTCTGTACATCTCTGGAAAACAGTCAAATGCTTATAGTAACCAAGCCTTATTTAAAGAAAAAGATGTAAAAAACACTAGAAGTTCTTTATGACGTTTATGTTTAGCTTTGTTCCCCTGCCCTTCCTGAATTTGTAGTAGTCTTGATGACTATAGGCTTTATTTCCAGGATGGAAAGCAAGTACTTGTCCCTAGGATGAGCGTAGAAAAAATTATAATCAAAAATTATGTTTGTAACTGAAGAACTGAAATAAAGCGCTTGTCTTTATCTAATTCAGAATTCCCTCATGACAAGACAGTAAAAGGCAGTCTTCAAAAACATTGTGTGACAAAATATAATCTGATTACACCAGAGGCAAAACATAGTACTTCACACTGTAGAGTATTGAAATTCTGTGAAGAAGAGCAAGAGTGATATTTTGTGAAATTAGATCTTTCAAAAGTCCTCTTTTGTTGCACATGGTGGCACGCACCTGCAGCCACAGTACTGTGGGAGTTTGAGGTGGGAGGCTCATAAATTCAATACCAGACTGTGCAGTTTGGAAAATCATTTTCTTTTTAAGAAAAATGGCTGGGGAAGTACTTCAGTTGTGCATAGATCTTGGGTTCAATCCCCAGAATGGCAAAAACCAAAACAAAACAAAAACAAATTGACAAAACCTTTCCATTTATACTACCAAATACAGAAAAGCCATAATCATGTCCAAATACCACATACTAAGGAAAGATTTAAGAAGACTGCAAGCTTTCACTGGTTATCTGTAGTTTCAGTGCAAGCAGGAAGTTTAGGTGTTAAATTATAACCAGTAAGAATTGAAGAAGTGCCCCACCACAGAGCGAATGTGCACCTCTGAGAGAATTCTTTCCCTCCTTTTCTCTCTTACTCTTAATCTTTAACAAAATGGCTCCACATATTGAAGAAAATCTCTCAAAACATTCTCTGGACACAGGTAATGAGACAGAAAGAGATCAATGATATTAAATAATACACACATTACAAAATAATTTAGTAATAACTATGTATCTCACAACAAGTAATAAAAACAAACAATTGGAAGGAATTCCAAACAGATCTAAAGAGCACATTGTAATCAAATTGTTAAAAGTCAAATCAGAGGTGAAATCTTAAAAGCAGGAAGAAAGAAACAATTCATTAATTACGTGTCTCAATAAGATTAATGGGATACTTTTATCAGAAACCACTGTGATCACTAATAAGTGGGAGAACATTTTCAAAAGGAGAAAGAGAAAGAAAAAGAAGAAAGGAAGAGAGGGAGAGAGACACAGAGAGGGAGGGAGGGACAAGAATGAATTCACGATGTTAAGTAAAAATTTTACAACCAAAAAGGACATGTGGCATTTTCGGATAAACAAAACTGGAATTAATTTGTCATTAATTTGTCATAGATTTTCCCTGTGAGAAATGTTAGTGGGAATCCTGAATGCTGAAATAAAGGGCAATTAACAGTAACAGTAATTCAAGTGGCATATGAAAAAAATAAAGAACTCTGATCCCCTCTAGTTTCTGCGTAATTGAACAGACTAGTGAGTAAAACAATAATTATAAGACTATGTCGATGAGCATAGACATGTATATAGATATAAATTCGAAAATAACAGCATAAAGGAGAAAAGACGGAGACAGATATAAGTAGAATTTTATATTCCTTTGACTAAGGTAATATTAATAGAAATCAGATTATTATAAATTAATTATAATGTGTTGAATTATAAGCCTCCCCATATAATTATAAAAATATTTAAAAAATTGAAGAAATGAGAAAAACATCAGAACTGTATACTATGGAAAATTAAACAATAAATATGTCAAAAGGGGACAAAAATCATAAGGTATATAAACATGAAATAGTAAAAGGTCAGAAATGATTCCTTGCTGGGGATTTAGCTCAGCGGTTAGAGTGCTTGCCTTGCAAGCACAAGGCCCTGAGTTCGATCCCCAGCACCAAAAAAAAAAATGATTCCTTGCCTACATATGATTAGTTTAGACGTGAACTGATTATACTGTCCAATCAAAAAACAGATTGGCACAGGAAGTTTTTAAAAACTCCCAACTACATGCTATCCATAAAAGACTCATTTTATATCAAAAATCAACCAAACAAACAAACAAACAGAAAATAGGCAAAAAGTAAAAGAATGGAAAATGGATATTGCATGCAAATAGTAACCAAAAACAGAACTGGCAGTAGCCAAACTTATATCAGAAAGCATAAACATTAATGAAACTGTTAAAGGATATAAATAATGACATAATGATAAAAACTCCAGTCATGAAAAAATGCTAGAAATATAAGGATACATAGTTACATGAATCAGAAAGCCCAGACTTTTGATGCAAACATTGAAACTGAAATGAAGAGATGAAAATAGATTTAGACTATTATACAATAATAGTTGGAGATTTCAGTGAGGCACCTTCAATAGGGATTGGGCATTTAAACAAAAAATGAATCAGGAAATAGAGGAGTTGGACTAAGTTTTAAACCAATTGTATCTAACGGTTACATAAATACATATGCACACACACACACGCACACACACACACTCAACACTGCTCTACAACAATAAACTGTACGCATTCTTCTAAAGCACACATAAGATATTCCTCAGGATAGACCATATGTTAGTCCATAACAAGTCTCAAAAAATAAAAATGATAGAATATACATTAAGTATCTTAAATAACCACAATGGAATGAAGCCAGAAAATAATAACAAAAGGAATTTTAAATTTTTTTTAAAAATTTGCAGATTAGGCAATATTCTAGTGAACATTAAAAAAAATCACAAGGAAAATTAGAAAGTGAATGGAAATGAAAACATATTGAAAAATGTAAGTCTGAAGAAGTGCTTATAAAGAAATTTACACCCATAAATTTCTTTAAAGAAAAATCTTAGGCAAATAACATTATCAATAAATAACTAAAAGAAAACTAAACTCTAAAAGTAGATTAAAATATAATAATAGAAAAAAATAAAGCAAATGGAATATAGAAAAACGATGCAGAAAATCAATAAAAGCAAAGACTGACTCTTAGGACAGGTCAACCAAATTGATAAACTGAGCTATACTGAGAAAACAAAGAAAATGCAAGTAACTAAATATAAATTAACATGGAGAAATTACTATTTTCTTTACAGAAATATAAAGGCATGTAAGATAATATAAAGATCAACTATATGCCAACAAATTAGATATGATAGACTAAATGAATATATTCCTAAAATCACATGGATTATCAAATTTGTGAAACTTAAAAAAATTAAACAATACAAACAGATCTACCGCAGATAAAAAAAAGTTTTCAGTAGTTTAAAAATTCCCACAAACTTAGAAAAGTGCAAGATCAGATGGCTTCAAGGATGATTCTATCGGACATTTGAGAAAAGACTGACAGAAAACAAATCTACAGAACAATATGATTTATGAATATAAATGGAAAAATCCTCAAAAATAAATGTTAGAAAACTGAATACAACAACATATTAAAGGATTGTGTGCTATGACCAAGTGAGATTTAGCCTAGAGAAAGGTTAGCATAGAAAAATAAATTTAAGTGAGAATGAACATTATCAGAAGAAATAAAATAAATACACCTCATCTCAAATGATACAGGGAAGGAGAAAAAAATTTAAAACTAATTGTCTTAACCCATGATAAATCAGGCAAGTGAAAAATTTTTCAAAAGATATCCAAGTTGAAAAAAAAAAAAAGATATCCGAGTTGTAAAAAAGGAGAAAAATCATGATTCCATGTGCTGGAAAGCCCAGCAATCAGCAGCAATAGCACAATTACTAAAGGACATAAATTGTACACCGTTGATTAGAAGTTCTACCCCAAAACATTATGTTTTGTAGTAGTAAACATACTATGAAGAATATTAAGAAAACGATTCCAAGTAATAACATACAAAATAATCAAATACCTAGTATTGTTCAATACACTTTCATATGCCTATTGACTATTTGTACATCATCTTTGGAAAAAGTAAGTTTGGGTCTTTCACACACTTTTAACTGGGCATTTGTTTTGTTTTGTTTTGCTGTTGAGTTGCTCAAATTTCTCTGAATTGGATATTAACCCCTTATGTCCCTTATCAAAGAGGGTTCATTGTAACGATGTCTTATAAAGGGTGTTTGGTAGTCACCTCCTCCAGTCTTTACTGACTGACTCTGGGAGAGAAAGAACTTGGGCATTTAGTCCATCTAAGAACTCTGTGGGCCTTTCAGGCATTGTCTATGGCTCCACCCACTCCACTCATCTTTTCATCTTGTCAGATAGTATTTAGGATACTCTTAATCCTGCAAAGCCAAGCTGGGTGCACAGAAGCCCTCGTTCATTTTCCCTAAAGCTGTTACTTGAACCTTTGGGGAGTGGTTGCCTTCTCACAGTCCAGCACAGGCAAGCCAGTCATCTGCCTGTGCTCAGTTATGATCTGCAAAGGGTTATGTGTGCTGTTTGCAGCTCACACACTTCTTCCCTGTGTCTCCCTAATCAGGTCACAAGATGATCTCATTCAAAGATCTTTAGCTTAATTACACCTGCAAAATCCCCTTGCAGATAAAGTCATCCACATAGACAGGTTCCAGGAGTTGGAACTCATGCCTATCTTTTTGAGGTCATTATTCAATATTCCATAGTACAGAGCCCTAAGTCATAGACAAATGAAAATTGTTCTTGTTTTACCCATCTTTGGACAACTGCAAGTCTAGTTGTATTTCATGTAAAAAAATAATGAATTTTGGTATGCCATCTGAAGTAATTTCTCCAAAAAATTTAATTGTAGCCAAAACATATATAAGTCTTAATATTTCTACAAAATTCCAGAAATCAGCTGCCAAAACACTAAACTATGTTTACATTAAGACTTACTGTTAAGTTTCTTGGATAAGAAATAATTCTAAGAGTGGTTTTGCCTTAATCATAGAAGGATACTATTAACATACTTCTTTTTATTAATTATTTTAAATTTACCACATAAGTTCTTCCTTCCAGGAACTACATTTGTTAAAAAAAATGTTGGCTGAAAAAAATCTGTTAAATCTTTCTAATACTCAAGGGAAAGTTCCTGAAATTACGTTAGAGTCAATATCAAAATATCTCCACAGAAGCAGAAGAAACCACAATTTTATTTGTCCATTCTGAAAGAAAATAGGATATAGAAAATGAAGTTATTATAACCACAAAGTATTCATTCTCCCACAATAAACAAATAAAAATGACTGTGGACAAGAAAAAATAAATAAGCTAAGATCTTCTGAGAGAACAGAAATTTGAGACAAAAAAGACACATTATAGTTCTGTATGCTCCGGCTTTGTACTAACAAAGACTTTGCCAAAACCAACAAATGTACCATGTTTTTCGCCTTTTGAACTGGTAGAAGTGGGTGAGAGAGATGGGAAGTGTAGGAGTGACTGTGTGGGCAAACTCCCCCTAAGGAAAGCATCAGCTCTAGGCTGCCTGCCTTTTTGTGAAAGCGCCTCAGCCTCAGAGGTATTCTGTCATTCGTTCTGACAGAGTAGATCCCCATCCAAATGGTATGACCTATTGTATAATAGCAAAAAGAAGCCTCAAAAACAGAACGACCCAGATCTTTTATTCTTGGACTCCATGAAAAGAGATTTAATGAAATGTATAGCTCTTACAATGTATAGAGAAAAGAATATGAACATCCACTGTTGATCTGCAGAGGACTAAATAGGAAAGACAGAGATTATCACTTGAAATGAGAACAAAATTATGAAACAATAGTAGAGAATTATATAAATAAACAAAAATAACAGAATGACAAAAACAATTATGGTTTTAAGAGATACATGAAAATTCAAGGTATAAAAATATGTAATTTGAAGGACAAAAAAGCAAAATCAATGATAAAAATAGTTTTATTATAGCAAGTGTCATAAGTTATAGAAATAAATTCTACAAATTGCTAGATCAAAGATGTGATACTTACATAAAGTAAAACAAAAATTAAAAGGAAGGCAACATTAATGAGCTAAATAAATAATTTGAAATAATGGAATAACATAACTAGAAAATTATTATTTACTTATAAGCATAGTAAATAAAGACCAAAAAAAAAAAAAAGAATTTAGTTGAAATACTAACAATAAACATGAAAGGAAATGACCGAGAAATTAAGGAAAGATAGTCACTGTGTAGAACAAAGGCAATGCAACGTTAGAATTGTTACCAAAACAGAAAATTCAAAACATGCAACCGAATTTCCTACAGTCTTTCAGCTTCTCGCTGTTTTGCTGCGCTGCCAAACAGTTGTGTCAACTTAGATAACTGGTATTGATTTTGTAATTTTCTGGGAGCCTGGGAGCAAAGAACAAAGCATGAGCCGGCAGGAATCCGTACATGGAGATGTCCTCGGAGTAGATGCCTCATTCTTTTCTATGCGGTCTGTGGCTGAAAAGCCCACCACACTTACTCCTTCCTCCATGTTTGCATCTTAACTGATGAACATCAGTATCAACTAGTCCAAGTCATAAAACTCAGAGGACATATCAATGCTTTCTGTGTGCCATCGTATATAGCTTGTTGATTCTAAGTAGAAAACAACCTTAACCCAGTTTGTATCGCTATCAGAACTTTCCTGCCGAAGACTTATTTGGCTATTTTATAAGAAAGAACTATATCACCAGCATCATATCTAATAAATTACATATATATATATGTTCAATAAAAGACTATGAATATATAAGTCTTATCAATAGCCTCGCCCTGGAAAAAGTAGACACACCACACAGTCTATACTATGATTATTTTAAGGATTTTGAAGGTTCATTGTTTGTATTTTTCTAGCAAACAAAATATTCTACGTAATCAGATACCAACTTTTGGATTTTCAGTTAAACCTGTGTGCAGGTATGTGACAAAAATTACCTCTGTTTTCTGAGGAGGCAGATGGAGTTTAGAGCATGAGCTGAGGTAGAGTATCTATATATAAAAATGTTTTCTTTGTAACTTTTTATTACCTGTAACCTTCACTGTGGCTAATACGCTACTTCTTATGAAAATCCAGCTTAAGAATAATATTCTTGTACTTAGAAAACTTGAGTGACTACCCACCACAGAAAAGAATATTTCCTCAAAGCAATTTCCAGAATCTGTCTTAATCAAATAAGAATTTATCTCTCTCAATCTGGATTATAAAAGATACAAATTCCTTCCTAATCAAAAGCACAGGCCTTCAGTATTTCAAATATCTTTCAGAGACTGTAACCATTAATTTAATTGTGCTACAATTTATTTGAATTTGAAACAAGTTGCTATTTCAGAGACAATATGATAGATATGTTAAGTAGTTCTTACTGCACATAATCCAAATCTCTTTATTAAGTGAAAAAGTATACTTAAAATGCCTTTATTTCCCATTAGAAATTTTTATTAAAATTAAAATGAATATTATATCCTCCATTTCTACAGTATCAATAAAATAAGTTCTCAAGGATGTTCCAATGAGACAATGCTGAACTCCACCCACATCCTGAGATACTTAAAAAGAGCAAAGGTTAGGAAACCCCCCTGCATTGTGTCTTTTATGAAATGACTTGTTGCAAAACCCGACACTTCCCCACAGGACTTGGCTAGACTCTTAAAATTCCTATTCTTTGCTTCATCAGTCATTAGCTGAATTGTTTGTTTCCACTGCTGAGTGAGAATGAAGTGCTTAAATGAACTTCGTTTCACTACTCCCCACAAATCACTGAATGTAAACCAGTACAGAATCTTTCTGAAGAATAGGCTGGCCCTCTAGGTATATCTCTAATCTATTAAATCACTCCACTTTTTCATTCCCATTCTCCCACCCTTTTTTATTTTGGCTTTGTTTACTCCTCTCCGTAAAAGAAAAAGACCTTTGGTCTAACTCTTCATAGATGGACAGGTGTGATCTAGGTTCTCTTTTTACAACAGCTGTTTTCTCAATCGAATATAGTCTTCCTTTACTATTCCAGATGTACTTTTTACCTGTCAAATGGTTCCGAGTAAACATTAGTTGTAAAAACCCTTCTTCACCAAACTTCCATTATGATAACATTTAAGCTTAGCTTCCTAAATTTAGTGTCATCAAAACGTATATACAATAAATTCCTGTTTAACATTTCTGCAGTCATATAATACAAACTAGATAAGACTATAAGAGTTTACATTACCCATCTGGAAGTGGCGGCAAAATTTAGTTCAAGATTTACCAATTAATACTTTTAATCCTATGTATCTCTGATATTTTTGAGTTTTTAATAATTGTGAATTTCTTTTGTAAAATGTCATAGAATGTAAAGGTCAATAAACCAGAATCAAAAAATCTTATTATTATGCATGTTTATAGTGAAATCGATTTTTTATAAACTTGCATGTGAATATTATAATACATATATTGCCAAAGTGTTGAGAATAATTGTAAGTCCACTCCGTACTATTGTTAAAGACTCTATGGTGATTAGTAATTAATCATTTTAGTGGCGGGTTTGCATAATAGTAATAGTAATGAGTTTGTTCTGTTGAAATGACTGGAATAAGTGTGTTGATTGGACAAAAAATTAAGATTGTTGCTCCCTCTTGGAACTTTAAAACATTAATTTTTTTTTCTTCCAAAGCAAAGAACTTCCCCAAACTTCTTCAGGCCTAGGGCCTAATGAACACCTACAACTGTCTTCGTCTTAGAGGAATGGACAGAATATGCATGCGCTGGTGCACGGACGTCTGGGGAAAGTTTCATTTCCACAGAGCAGGGAGGGAATAAGAGGGTGGAGCAAGCTTGCAGTTGTCCGGTACCTCACTGTGTTCCCTCTCCCCTGCGTTCATTACTATAAAAGATCCTTGCACACCTGAGTATAAGGACATGGCGATTTGAGACAAACGAGATCTCTCCTTTTCCTGGGAGGTAGCTTTGAATAAAGACATTTTCTTCTCACCAAAATAAATAACTTCCTTTGGTTTGGTCAGTGACTAACAAATGAACTGCGTGTATGAACCGAGGCAACATTTCCAGAACAGGACTCATTATTTTGTTAATATTTTAAAGAAAAAATACAACTATTTGGAAATTACCAAGAATGAAAATTATATTTCAGTATGCTCTCAATTTACTACAAGCATATTTGCATGAAATTATATAATGTGTAGGATTCATATTATAATTGGCTGATAAAGTACGACTTGCCAATGGTAATATTATGGAAGCAACAGAAAATTATTAGTTGTCAATTCTATTGGTGCTCTACCATTTTATCTATTTTAAAGATTTTCCTGGTATGGTCTTAGATGTAGGTTTTTTTGTTTGTATTGTCTTACTTTATATTAAAGTTGATTAAACTGATTAAAATTTAAAATTGATTGAAATTGATAACCTAAAGACACTGATAGAAAATAAAGAAACATAGACTGGAAAAGCATATATATAAATATATATAATATATATTTGCTGAATATATTTTATTAAACATATATTTATAGCAGTCTCAAATCAATAATCATATAATATGATTAAACTTTGCATAAATTATTTTAACAATTATCTCACCAAAATGATTATAAATTGCTATTAGGATAGTGAAAGAATATTCTATTGGTCGTGAAATAAGAACCACTAGAAAGGTTTACGTTAATACTAAAAATACTAGACATTAGAAAGGTTATGCAACAAAAGAAAATCTTACACATTGCCTGTAGTAATGTAGACTAGAATAGCTACTTTGAAAAAGAGTGTGGCCATCATTAAAACATTGGATATTCAAGCTGGGCATGGTGGCACATGCCTGTAATCCCAGCACTTGGGAAGCTGAGGCAGGAGGACTGCTGTGAGTTTGAGGCCAGCCTGGGCTACATGGTAAGACCCTGTCTCAAAAAACGTAAAAAACAAAAAACAAAAAACAAAACAAAACAAAACAAAACAAAAAAAAACTGAATATATGATTCCCACAGTAATTCTTCTCAGGTATTTACTTAATAGAAATGAAAATTTCTATTTCCACGAAAGCTGGCAAACATTTATAACAATTTTATTCATAATGCCACAAAACACACAATAAACTGAAGGTCTATCAACTATTGAGTGGGTGGATAAATCACTGGATAATCCCACAAAGGAATATTATTCTACACTAAACATTTACAAATTACTACAATATAGCAATATGTATGAATCTGAAAGCATAAGCCTAGATATAGAAGCCAAAGACTACTAGATACCATGCAGTTCAATATGTAAGATGTTTTGGAAAAGGCAACAAATGCCAGAGAGCCCGTAAGCGACTCACGTGGGACAGGAGCGGCTCCAAAGGACCTAAAGATATTTATAGTTCTGGTTACATTTGTTACACTGAACAAATTGTACACTGATGAAAGTGATATTCGTTGTATTTAAAATATACATGCATAAAATTCTGTTTAAATATGCAAAATCGGTAATTTTCAAAAGAATAAAATACTGATTAATGAGTGAAATAGGTGAATAAAGAAGTATAAAAACAGGGGCTGGGAATTTAGCTCAGTGATTAGAGTGCTTGCCTTGTAAGCACAAGGGTCTGAGTTCGATCCCCTGCACCACCAAAAAAAAAAAAAAAAAAGTATAAAAACAGCTGAGTCAGGAATATTGGTGCAAGCCAGCCTGTAATCACAGAACTTGGAGAAGCTGTGGCAGGAGGGTCTCAAGTTCAAGTCCTGCCTAGACAATTTAACAAGAACCTGTCTAAAGGGGGCGAGAGGAGCAATGCAGCTCATTGCAAGGGTCCCAGGTTCAATCCCCAGTTCTACTAAAAAAAAAAAGAAAAAAGGAGAAAAAAAGCAGTTTGGCCAGAGTTCCTAGTACTTACATAGAAAGTTGCTGGTTTAAAGAGGAATCACGAATCAGTAGAAATACAACAATGAGTTAATGACCTGGGCTGGGCAAACAAACAAATATAATAAATAAAAATAAATTATATGTGCATTGGAGAGCGAAATGTAAATAGAACTAAAATATAAAAATCAAGAAAATGTAGCAATATGTATTTTATTTTTAAATGAAAATAATGAAAAGAAAATTAGAACAAATTAATTATTATTAGAAGAATAAAAGTATTACTTATTAACTGAGCTAAAGCAAAATGCTTGGAAATACATTTTCAATAAATACAATGGAATTCTTAAACCTAACATGTTGAAGGTGATTGAAAACAGTATAGAAAAATAAAATATTGCTAAGAAATATAGCCAGAAAAGTTGTATTAACAATCCATAAGAAGCAAATGTTCCAGCCACTCAGAGTCAGAAATTACAAAAAAAAAAAAAAAAAAATGAAAGACTACAACATTGCTTCAACAAAATGAGCCATATGATCAAATACTGAATGAAAATATTGCATAGTCAATATTATATCTACTGTATAAAACAATATTTATAAGTGCACACTGATTAATAGTTTTATTTGATGCATGTTTTTAGGTTAGTTTATAAATTTATGCTTTGGAGTACACTACAGTATTGAAGTATTGCTTGGCCAGAGCCAGTCATGATGGAATGGCATGTACATAGAGTGGAAAACAGGGCACCTGTGCCCTTCCTTTACTTGGGGTGTTATATCAAGCTCGTATAGGCACAGTGACTTTTGAGTTCGAATTGAATTTAATCAAATTGATATATATTTGCTAACTTGTTTCAAGAACAGTAGTCTATCAATATTATTCTGACCTAAGCTATATCACATAGATCTCAGTGTCCAGGGAGAATGAAAATGTCACATCTTCGTGTGAGGACTTTAGCTACAAACTTACATTGCTGCAGACGTGGATAAAGATAGAAAATTAGAGCCAGATTTTTATTGAATCTCACAAAAACCCTGATATCCCCAAGAAATGAGCTCGTGGGTGTCAGGGAGTATTAGGCAGGCAGGGAGGATGGCATGGTAGAGGGCATGATATCACAGTGTCTTTTGAGGCAGAATAAAGAAATGAGCTGTGGTGTTAAACTGTTGGGATTCTGAAAGCCTTCATTCTACCCCTTGTTAGAGAAGCATATTTGAGAAAATTATCTACGCTCTCTAGCTTGATTTGTTCCACCTTTTAACTGAGGCTAATTTTAGAGCACAGCACAGAACTATTCTTAGTTCAAACAAAGTACTTAGAACATCATAGTCATGTAGTATATACCAGCAATTACTATTATGAAAGAAACATCATAAATATTATATCAATGAAAATTTTATTAATTTCAGTCAACTTTCAGACACATCTTAATATCTCCAAATGAAGCAATGCTTAGACCCCCCCCCTTTTTTTTTCTCTTCTCTTTATATACTGTTAAGGTTTAGAGCTAAAATGTCCTCCAAAAGTTTCCTGTATTCAGAGGTGGGGATTTTGGAAGTGATCATGGGGGCATTTTACTCATCAGTGGATGAATCCATTGATGAGTTCATAGCTGAATTTTCCATTAGGAGTTGGAGCTCTGCTGGAGTTGGATGTGGGTCACTGGAGGTATGTCATGGAAGGGATTATCATTGCCCCTGGCTCCTGTCTTCTGTTTCTGCTTCCTGCTGCCATGGAATGAGCAGTTTTCCTCATTCACACCCTTTACAATGCCATTTCTGCATTGGAGCCAGCCAACCTTGGACCGCTGGAAACTGTGAACCACATAAACCCTTCCTCCTTTAACTTGCGCTTGTCAGGTTATTTTGTCCCAGCAATGGGAAAGTGATGAATATGTGTAGAGTACTCTCCATTGAGGACATCATTAGCCCTGCAGGTTTACATGGACTGATGTCAGAAATTCTGGGATTGTGTGTTTCAACCATCTTCTGACAGTTGCAATGTTTCTATAACATTTGTATTGAATTTAATGGCTGTAAAATTTACTTTTCTACCACCCCCAGCACATTATACACAGTTTTTAGTTTCTTTCACAGTGATTGAATTAATTGCTTGAATTAAATGCCTCTCAATTGTCCTTGTTTTCACTGTTCACTATTTTCTAAATCCAATTCTCAACAACTGTTATTTGTTTAAACACCAAAATGTACTCCTATGAGAAACCAAGATTATGTTTACTTCTGCAAAAATATCCTTTCTCTCTTGTCTTTCTGCATTTACCCTGGCTCCTTTATAAATTTCCTTTTCCCATAGCAAAAGTAATCTTTCAATAGGTCAATCATCTCCTTCCCTACATGTAACTTTTCAGCAATTGTGATATTGTGTGTCATGCCTCCAAACATAGATTCCAAGTCCTTGCATATGGTGAGCAAAGAATTGCAAGTGTACACCTAATGGTAAAAGAAAAATAAGCTACATTTTAAAAAGCTAATGGGAGGGTGTACTCAAGGGTAGGTCTGTGTCAGGAAAAAGCTAGCACAAACCATAAAAGTGGTGCCAGAATGGTGAGAGAATGGAAAAAAGCAAAGATAAATCAGGCTTTCAGATTTTAAAAGATGAACACCCCACCTCTGATGCCTCTTATTGGAGGTCTCTGAATATGACTGACAGAAATGCTTGAGTGCATACTGAGTCCTCTCAGGGGCACCTTAGCACAGGCTGATCTCCCAGAATTCACTGTTTTGATCACTTGCACGACACGTGGTCCATACGTATGAACCGTTAATGAGGTTCCAGTGTGGAAAGGTTACTGAAGGTGAGATCTAACACATACACCTGCTCTGGCCTGGAGCTTTAGAGATTTCCTGGGTCATTGTTAGTTTTACTTTTGCTTCTCAGGATTGGCCTTGGGGTGTTGCCCAAATTCAGGTGAATGGAGAGGAAGGGATGTCTGTGTCTCAGTTATGCTACCTGTGCTATTTTCTTATAAGAATTAAATTCAAACTGCTTCTCAGGCCTACAATCATGTGCACAACCACCTTCCTGCCCAACTCCCCACCCTCATCTCGTGCCTCCTGTCTTTGTACATTTATGCTTCTTATAGTGTCCTTGTATGAACCCAAATTCTTCCAAGCTACATGTAAGACTTTTCAAATATTACTGTCTTTGTTTGGAATGTGTTTTGTAATTCTATTCTTTAATAGATAACTTCTTTTTTTTCTTTAATAGATAAGTTCTATCATTTGGTTTTCCAGTTCATGAAAACTATTTCCCACAAGGATGTTACTTAACTGTCTATCTAAATTAACTTCATCTTACTCCAAACAACTTTGTATCATATCCACCTGTTTCATGTGTGGCTTTTATTTCCATCAAACTTTGCTGCATATATTTACTTGATTATTGTGATGTGTAGTCCTCATACTTTGGAGAGATTTTATTTTTACAACAGACATTTGATCATGCTTACAATATAGGGATTTTACAACTGATCGTTGAATTAGTTCTATCAGAAAACAATGTCATATCATTCAAACATTGGTTCTCAAATTCTCTAATGCATAATGTTCACTATTCAAAAAGGTACAAAAAAGTGGTCAAGAAGTGATATATGCATCAATTCCCCAAAATGAATGTAACTATTATGTATTGCAAACATACACTAATAAAAAATAATGCCTATAATTTGCATTTTGAAAGTAAATATTCCAATAAATTAATCTACATACTGACTTAAGTAGTTATTTAAAAATTTACCATAACTCTAATGCAACACAAAATGGCATCTGAAGTCAAATTATCATAAGCTTACTGAGATTAATATTGTTTGGCCAGTGTGAAAGAGAAAAAAAAATGCTAAGTATTATATATTCTCTTGTATGATTGATACTGTATTTCTTAAAATGTCAGATCTTGAAAGGTCATAGAGAAATGGGAGAATTGCACAAATAACCAATTTGTTTTAAGTGGTTTCAGCAGAAGCATTCACAGCTGTGATAAAGCAGTGCAGAAAACATTTTTCCTCACGATTTGTTCTGATAAATTAGTGTAATATGCATGGAAATGAGTTTTTTTTTTTTTCAAAATCACTTGATAAACATTTTCTTCAGGGTCTCGACAAACCATGAAACAATTAATATTTTCTAATTAATATTGATGGCGCAAAAATATTGACTGTTAGAAAATGAAATTTCATCTTGAAAAAGAGGACATTTTTTCTACATGAAAAAGTTACATTTTAAAGAGTTTGTTTAATATTATATTTAAATTCAGTTGGCATAAATATATTTAACATTAGTTGATATTTTAATTTAAATATATGATTAAAGTCATATGTCCTATCTGTGTGAATGAAAATGAATATTGTTCTATTTTACCTTTTTAGTGCTTATGTTTATAACTGATTTCACATAGCAAATAGAATGCATTACTTGAGCATGCTGAAATTTGCATACAAAAATATGAAATGGCCATAATTCTCTAGAAAAATATTTTATAAACTTCCCAAAGAGAAGAAATCATTTTCTTTTCAAAATATGTCTTCCATTTTTATCCAATTCTAATTACTAGCATAATCCTTTTGGTGCACCTGGATAGAGTCACATATCCTGTTTGGGGCCAAAATCATTATGTATGTTTATCCATATTGTTGGAAGAAAATGTCATTTTCCAAGATATTTTGCATACAATTGAGATTAAAATATTTAATTACAGCATTACATGGCTATTTTTATGGATAAGGAAATTGGTGCCCAGAATACTAAAATGACAAAGAAAATGAGATTTTAGTGATCAACAGCATGTACTTCTCTGAAAAGTAAATAAAACCAAAAAATTAACAAATACCTCTTAAGAGTAATTATGAGAAAATGCAAACATATGTTGCCAATACTGGTTACAGAAAATGGAACAATAATAAAAATTATAAGGTCTTTAAGGGGATTAGGATAAGACATTCTGAACAAATTGATGCCAACATATATGAAACTGGACATTTAATATACAAATTCCCAGAAAATGTTATTTTATTAAAATTGGTAGAAATATAAATTAAATTCTTCTACATCTACTAAATCTTCAATTAAAATCTTTTCTTCAGAGAAATCCCTTGTTTCTAAATATATGGGGAAAGTTGTTGCAAGAATACATATACTATTTCAGGTAATATTAAAAAATCAAACATTTCCAACAAATCTCATGCTGTCTGTAATATCGATAATGAAGCCTAAACAAATCCACCTAAGAAAAAGAAATTCCAGATGAAAAGGAAACTAATTCATGAGTAGAATAAATTCATTTATTAAATATCAACAAACTACCATCTGAAAAATGTAATATATAATCATCAATATGATTTATATTAGAATTTTAAATTTCACTAAATGTTTAAAATTCATCAAAGTTTTTCAACATCTGAATAAAACATGGTTAGAAATCATGAATATTTTAGTAGATTCAAATTAAGTATCTACAAACATCAAAATTGATAATTGAAAAAAGTTATTTAATAGTTACTTGGAAGAGAAGACTTTCTTTATATTTTCATAAAGTATCTTAAAAATATACAAAAACAAAACAACAAAAATTCACCAAACAAGTGAATTTCCTTTTTAAAATGGGTAAGAGAATTCATTCCATCATGTTTGTTACATCAAATTGTGTTGGTGAACTTTGCTAGAGCAATTTACCAAAAAAAAAAAAAAGTAAGCATAAAAGTATTAGCAAGAAACAAAACATTAACAAAACAAACAAAACACTGCAGATCTATGATTTTGTATACAGAAATATATGATTACATAAGTTATTAGAAATTGACCTAAAATAGGAAATTGACATAAATATAAAAAAATCAAAAAGTTCCACAGCTATTAAATCTGTAATTAAAATCTTTTCCTCAGAGAAATCTCTGGAACTCAATAGTTTATCTGATGTTTCTAAATATGCAAGGAAAAAATATAAGTGAAATTAGCTGTCAGATTGGATTGTATTTGTTTGAATTGTATTTGTTTAAAAGGAGTTTAATCAGTTTATGTTTACATCAAAAGCACTTAGAAAATATCTTCACATAGAAATACCATGTTGCCTTGAAAACAACAATTTTGTATTTGGCTTTTAAAAGACTTCTAGGTAAAAAAAAATAATAAAAAAAAAATAAAAAAATAAAAGACTTCTAGGTAAATTCAAGCTTTGAAATTTATTTCCCTGGTTTCATGTTAGTGGTGAAGGTTGGCATACATAGTCACACATAAAAAGTTGATCTTACACTTCACCAATGTAAATTTTTATGCTGACACCTGCTTTTTGTTTATTTATTTTTATTTGATGCCTGCAACTGTGTAGCTATAATATTCGTACATGTTGGGAATTCAGTTTTAGTGCTTTGGTCTTATTCTGCTATGGCCAAGTATCAATCTTGGCTGTTACAAGAGATTCTTTATTCTTTCAACACAAAACCTTGGAAAATGAAAAGGAGATCATTTCAAGTTGTGTTGTCAGGAGAAGAGATATTCAGATTAGTGAATACATCAGTTTAAATATGCAATTAAGTGGCACCGTAACACTGAGATTGTCTTTTTTCCCTGACCAAAATGATTAAAGCTTTATAAAAAAAAAACAATTAAATAAATAAGCCATGCATCCACAGTAGATCAGGTAACTTCAAATAAGGAAAAGTAACTCTAAGGAAAACAAATTAAAAAAAAAAAAAAAGAAACCTTTAGCTATACCTAAAAAATAAGCACGTACTCAAAAACATGCCTTCCATTCACCTTGACTTTCACCTCCAATCTCACCACCTTGAACACCCTCACACAGTGCCAGAGCATTCAGTTTTCTACTTATTTCAAATACGGATTTTCCAATTCTACACCTTCTAAACATAAACTAATGTAACTATAGAGGTTGGGGATTTAGCTCAGTGGTAGAGCCCTTAGAGCCCTTGCCTAGCAAGTGGAAGGCCGTGCGTTCTAGCTCCAGGACCCCCCCAAAAAACAACCAACCAAATAAACAAACAAAAAAACTTAGATGATAAGTGTATTATAAAATCTACAAAGAAATGTGAAGATCCTAAAGTAGGTGAACAATAAAGAAAAGTAGCTGGTCAGGGTGGCATATTCCTGCAATCCCAACACCCCGGCAGGCTGAGACAGTACAGTAGTAAGTTTGTGTATAGCTGAGGCAGTTTAGCAGTTTAGCCAAAAGTTGTCTAAAAGTAAAAAATACAAAGAAGTTCCTGAGCTACAGCTCAGTGCAAAGGCCCTGTGTTCGGTCTCCAGAACTGTCCAGACACACCCCCGTAAATAAAGAGGATTCACTTACTTTGTTTTTAGGAAATAATTGTGTCATCAGTAATGAAGACATTGTAGCCATTGTCGTGATAAGATGGAAAAGAAAGTTGATAAATAAATGAACACGTATGTAGCCATTTGCTTGTCAATAATAATTCTGGAGTAATTTAGTGGTGGAGAGAACATTTTTCAACAAACAGCTGAAACAACTAATAAAATACATAAAAATAAGAATAAATAAGTACACACATTGTCTTGCATAAAACATACACATTGACCTTGAAATGGGACTTTGACGTCAAAGCAAGCTGAAACAAGAAACTCTCCAAGGATATGGCATGTGATAAACAGTCACTAACTTGGGGTAAGAAGTTTGTGGAAAGGCTATTGTATACCCTTACTGGGATATTTCATTAATGTTTTATGTAATTAGGGCAAGATTAGATATTTCTACTGAATTCTTCAATTGGTTTGTTCAACCCATTGTCATCAGTCCTTTGACAGATGACTCAAAATGCTCTCTAATGTCCGTGGAATTTAAGATTGAGGTACATACTGGAAAATGTTGCTGCATCTTCATGATTCAAATGTGGATATGCATTTCAAGTAACTTTCACAAATTTTCAACTTTTCAGGATTATTTTTCAACTATTATGGATGTGTTGACTTTTATTTACAAATCTTAATTTCCAGTGTTATTGTTTTTTTCCATAAATGTCTTTTCATTAAAATTTAATCACCATAAATTGCTTTCCATATAAGACTTTATCAGTGTTACTTCTTGGTTAAAATGTATTTACCTGCAGAATTAATTGAGTTCTTTCAACATTCATTCACATACCCATCCCTACCTTTTCCAAATAGCACATTTGTGACATGTAGATTTGGTGTATGTTATCATCAATGTTTCTGCAATTTGATATTCTATGCAGAACTCCATATTAACCAGCCATTCATTACTATTGAGAATCAGATTACCCTGTTATAGGTGAATGACTCAATCTTAATTCTTCATTCCATGCTAAAAATAGTCAAATATTCCTTTCTGAATATTTCAATAGCTGATAAACACTGAAGGCTTTTCATAAAATAATTAGGTTGTCCTAGTTGTATCACATATAACTAGAATAGAAACTACAACAGAAATAGAGGTTTTAGAAAAAAGTCATCCTAGTCGACTTGGAAATGGAAAGGTAAAATACCAATATCATCTACAAGGGTTTCACTTCATTTAGTGAAGCAAGTAATGTTCAAAGTAAAAGTCAATCAGAATGCCACTGGAGTGTTAACCAGACTGTATTAAAAATAAATCATCTTAATCCTGAAAGCAATGAAGTCGTTAAAATGATAAAGAATATTAAGCAAAGTATTCTGAATGTAATTATAACTTTCATGTAGTAATATATTAATTACAGTTTTAGAATATGTGGAGAAATCAGTTAAATGACAATGAGCAATATTGCACATGTTGGATGACAGTGCAAAAATTAGTAACGAACATCTCATTATCTCCCTATATTTAGCCCTTTATACTGTTCTCCATGCATAGTTGATACCATAAGTGTTTGTGAAATTAATCAACAAATCATCAATTCTTCATAATTCTTAGAGCAATCTTTCTTGTTAGACAAACCACTGTTATTTTCCTTTACTGCTTTGAAAGACATAAATCTATTGTCTGTCTTTCCATAAATGTGAGTGTAAACAATATGTCAATTCTTCTTTACGAGTTGCTGGCATCTTTTTTAAAATCAATTACAGCAGTCACAATTTTCTCTTACAGTGATATAGGCATACCCATGTCTATAGTAGCACAATTCAAAGAAAGCTAAATCTTGGAATCAGCTTATATGTCCATTAACAGATGAATGGATAAAGGAAATATAGTATTTATACACAATGAAGTACTACTCTGCCACAAAGGGAGATCAACTTGAATGATTTATAGAAAATTGGATGTATTTTGAGACCATAATATTAAGTGAAATAAATCTGACACATTGCTTAAATACTGCATACATACATATATCGATTCCACACAAGGAATGTAAACATTGTGTACTTTTACCATTTTAAAAAAGAAAATCAATTAAGATGTGCTATATACATATATTGCACCAATGCCTCACAATGAATGTTATCATATTGCAAACATGTACTAATAAAAATTTAAAAATTAAAAATCAAGTGTAAGCAAAAATAGAAACTATATAGAGAACTTTCAAAATACCTGGTTATTTTCAAGGTATATGATTAGATTTTAAATTTTCTATTTGAGCCTTCACGTATAATTCCTCACACTTCAAGCTAAATCTTGATCAGGGAAGAGAAAGATGAACAAATCTGCTAGAAATTTTGAGACATTCTCATACTGTTCATGTGGAATTTTATGGGTGGCATCATATCCAACCATTTGCTAAGGAAAACTTGAGAGGTAATTGGGAAGATGAGATTTCCCCCAAAAAGAAATATCCCCCAAACTATCGCTACTAAAATTATAAACTCTGAGAAATAGTGGACAAAGCTAGTACTGAGTTGAGGGGCCTTTAATGAACGGTAAAGCAAGTGCCATCAATAGCTACACTATTGTTGCACATTCTGCAGGCGCCAAGTGACACAGTTGCATTGTTTGCTTGCTTCTTTTACATAGCTGATAGCAGGAAAAAATCAATGTGTCAACAAATTTAAAATTTTGGAAAATGGCTATATGGCATCCTCCAAAATATTATGAAAGTTATTTTATCTAGTTAGATTAGTGCATACTAGTGAAAGAAACTGATTCATTGGGGTGGAAGCATTTTGTGTCTGATCAGTAAATTAGTCAAATAAGTATTCTAGAATTTTGAAAAATAAATCATATAAAGAACTCAGGAGTTAGGAATGAGAAGACCACAAAAAAGTAGTGAATATTAAAATCAGTAAAATTTAAGAGTTAACATTTTAAAATATTCTGGAGCACATTAACTTAAAGCTGAACCTGTATAATTCATTTATTGTGAGGTACATGATTTTGTGAAACAAATTGATTATATTAATCTGCACCTGAAATCCCAGGGGTTTTCCAGAAAATTTGTGAAGTTAAGAAAAAAGTAATATAAACTAGGGATTGGGGATTTAGCTCAGTGGTACAGCACTTGCCTAGCAAGCGCAAGTCCCTACGTTTGTTCCCCAGCACCCAAAAGAAGATATAAACTATTTTATATTAGTATTTTAGTGTACATGCTGGAAAGAAATCTTATTTCAAATATCTGCTTACTAAGATAATAAAAGGTATATGGTGTACACAAATCACAAAAAGGAGCATGGAGAAATGGATTCCTAAATAAAAAGCAAAAATATTTATAAATCCAGTAAGAATGTATTAACAATATTATAAAAAATAATATGAAATAAAATGATGAGCTGGTAATGGGGCTGGATGCCTGTAATGCCAGCACTCTGAAAGGCTGAGGCAGAAAAATCAAAAGTTCGACTCTACCCTGGGCAATTTAGTGAATTAGTGAGACCCTGGCTCAAAATTTTAAAAAAAGAAAAAAAAAAAGTCTGAGAGTGTTGAGTGTGAAGGCCTGAGTTCAATCTCTAGTATAACACACATATACACACACACATCCCCCCCACACACACACAGTGTGAGCAAATTAAGAGTAAAATATACCCTCTAGCGCCAACACATTATTAATGCATCATGGCCAAATAGGACGACTTTCACAAAGAAATGAATATTTTAATTTAATTTAAAAATATTTGCTAGCATAATTTCATATTAAGTTAAAGAAGAAAATGTACTAGATGACCAAAATAGATTTTATAAAATCAGCATTCAATTCCCAGATATTTTTCTTTGTTAATTAGTAATAAAAGATTGGTCCTTAATATGATTGAAATAGTTTTGAAAAGTCATATTCATAGTACTTAATATTTAATTATTTACATAAGTTGAGTTGAAACTGGACCCTGTACACAGTTATGTACTATATTAGGAAATTTATTCTTCACTAAGCTTCCAGAGAAAGGCATAAACCATACCAAATATATTTTCTTACTGCTGAAAATTACGGAATCAGGAGCCTCACAGAGGACCAAGCAGAGGTCCTTCCCACAGTGACAGAGAAAGTGATGACGCTCCTAATATTCTCTGGCTATTAGATAAAACACAGAACTCTCTTTGAGAAGGGTAGCATCATTCAGGGGGCTCTGAAATGTCTTGTTTTATGAGCAATGTTCTACATCTTTAAAAAGATCTGTTCACTTTCCAAGACACGAGTTACAAACTGGATGTGCTGGTGCATATCTGTGATCCCAATACTTCGGAAGGCTAAAGTTGGAGGATCAAAAGCTTGAGCCCACACTGGGCAATTTAGGGACTTAGTGAGATCCTGTCTAAAAGTCAAAAAATAAAAAAGGGCTGGAGATGTAGCTCAATGTGAAGGTTCTAGGTGTAATCATCAGTAACACAAAAAGTAAAACCAATAAGAAAGACAAGCTACTTTATATTTTAAGCAACAAACAATTCAGATATGACATTTATCACATGGCCACTTGCTTCACAACATCTCACATCTTTAAATCAAAAAAGGAAAGAAAGAGTGTACATGAGTTTGCTAGGAAGCTGTACCACATACACAGTAATGTTACCATGGTAGTGACATCCGGGCACCTTGCCATACTTTGAAGTTAAGAGCAAGTTGCCGGCCCCACCCAGAGAAAAGAAGAGGATGTTACACATGTCCTGGGAAGGAGAGAATCACAGCTTAGGTGTCACCTTCCACGCATATGAATAATAATATAGTTATATATAATGTACTATTAATTATATCTTTAAAATAATACAATATTATCCACACAAAGAGATACATACCAACATGGGAGCATGTATACACGTTATTGGTGATCTACCTTTTTCTCTCTCTTTTCAGTATGAAAAAGGAGCATATGTGAACAGTTCATCACATGCCAGAGACAGACATGATAGCTTACCGAAAGTCAGTGAGAGCAAGACTACAGTAAGAATCATGGAGCCAGGGATAGTGGTGCACATCTGCAATCACAGCACTTAAGGATCACGAGTTTGAGGCTTGCTTCAGCTACTTAGCAAGACTCCTGTCTCAAAAAAAGAAAAACTAAAAAAGCTGAGAAAAAAGCTAGCAAAGGCTAGCAATGTAGTTCAGTGATCACAGAACCCAATTTTGGTCCCTTGTACAGAGAAAAAAAAAAAATAAGAGAGAAGAAAGAAGAAAGGATGGAAGGAAGGGAGAGAGGGAGGGAGGAAGAAAGAGAAAGGACATTATACAAACGCTCATGATATTTTACAATGATCAACTGAACTTTTAAGCATTTAAATTATTGCCCATTTAATAACAGTAGCTTTAACAGTAACTATTTACACTGACATCTTACTAATCGTTCCATGTGAACTTCTGTTAGGACTTTTGAAATCAAGCGAAAACTTCACAGAACTAGAATGTCTAAATGTAAGAACCAGTGAAATTCTCCCATTGTTCTCTTTGACTGGGGAAATTGGTAGTTCTTTAAAAAACCTTGTTCACTGAGCCAAATACTGACTTTCATATTAAGAAAAGTGAGGGTGGCTTATAATTAGCATATTTATTCACACAGCTTTTTACATGCCAGCACTGAATAGATGCCTTGCCATACAAAATACTATTTTTGAATATGAGGTATTGTACAGTATGTTTGGAAAAATTTCAGTGAAAACAGCTCATCATTCAGTTAGTTTGTCTAAGCTCAAATACTTCATGAGGAAACCAAGACATGGAAAGAATACTGTTCTGATTCTTCTTAATTTACACCTGCATCTGCTCTTCAATAACAAAATATTATATGCTGACATTTTCACTGTCATTAATTTTACTAAGAGCAATTTGGCAATGTTGGCATTAATGCCACAAGCTTTCAATTGGTATAAGATCGTGGATCACATTTATTTTATTTTACTAACTTTAAGCAAGTAGAAATGCACCTAAACATTCTGTTTCCTCTAACATCCACAATATAGTTGCAGTTAAATATGAATAAACAATGACTACCTGAGAGTGTTATGTATGTGGTTATTTTTCTCGTCTTAACAGATATCAAGGTTTTGGTCATGACCTGCATTTTATGATCATTTTATCAGGATTTCGTATAGTCAGAACTCTCTTTCCAGAAGAACCCAGACTGCAAGAAAAATACAAATTAACATTTCACTGAAGATTTTGATGTTTAGCGGGTAAGAATTAACCTATTTTGAAAAAGAGAATATATTTCAGTTCTCTAGAAAGCCAATTAAGTAGATGTAATAGGCAAAAGTGTATGTGAATAAGTACATTTTTTTTTTATTTATCACCTTTACTGATTATGGCAAACTTTTCATCCAACAAATGAAATTTTGTGCAGTAAGACCCCTCTTTAACATGGGCGATACATTCTAACAAGGCCCAGAGCTAAAGGAAACAGTGTTAAATGAGTTCATCTTCACAGGTAAATAATGGGGATGGGTGAAACAGAATAGAGAATAAGAACATTCATTTTCTTTGCTTTATTACATTATTTATACACATTTTTATTGTTAATAATGATTTTAATTCATAAGATGTTCATAACAATCTAAAACATTAAAAAATATATATTTTTAATAAGGAAGTTTCATCTTCATTGGAAAATTTTTGTGTTTTTATAATGAAGCCATCTAACAGGGTTTTCCTTTTCTGGTTTTGTTCAGCAAGCAATTGTGGATAGCAAGACTGTATTAATGACACTTTGCCTTGCCTTTGAACTTCTTTCAAAGTGTAGATCATTTTGTATAAATTGATCCCTACTTTATGTTATAGTTGCTAAACTTTTCTTAAAAAATTTGTTAAAAGTTCTTTTTGTTCCTCATCTTCAGAAACACCAATTTCATCATCTTAGTGCATTTGTTCTACTAATTCTTTTAGATCATTGTTGGAAAGACTTTCACCAGTAACTTACAATAATTCTTCAAAATCCTGCACATTTATAATGTCCACCCCTGTTTCATTAGCTTAAAAATTTCCTCAGTTATTAACAATAGATTTTCTTGGGTCAACATAATTGCTTAATTCCAGCCATAGTACACGTTTGTTGGTCTGGTCTGACTTGTACTTCAGTGTTAACAAACACCATGAGATTGTGGACACATCACACGACAAATAGAGACACCTCATGACCAAATTGAAACATCTCACATCCACGTTGCATGACAGTGAAATCCCAAATTTTATCATATTTTTATGTAACTGCATGATATTGAAGGCCTGTTAAGCAAAGCAGTGTTAAGTGGGGTCTCACTGTATTTTAAAATATGAGTGGCATCTTTAATTCTGAGTTGAATATTGTTTGTCCAGCATTTGAGGAAATTTTACTGGGGCAAAAATGTCTGCATAAGTAGATGCTTCCTTCATGGAATAAGATTGGATGGTTCCAAGATTCTAACACAAGTACCACCACTAGATAAATCACCTTTTTGGTACATATTGCTAGTATCTCCCTCTCTGTTTGTAAAATACCTGTTTGCATCACTCATGTTTTAATTTTTTCTTATGTTCATGGTTTCATTTACTCTTGAAATATATGATCATGTTTGTTCCGCCCCTAACAAACCGTACAAAGTCATTCTTCAAATTATTCTTAGTGAGATATATGCTTCTGTGGTCTATTTAACCTGAATTGGCTTTAAAAATGATTTTGAATTCCATTCCAAAAAGATGGCATAGATAATTCTAGAGAGAGCTAATAAAGAATTGTGAAATGCTATAAGAGTAGTCAAATTGGTATGGATGAATCTGACAATGGGATTTCTAGAGTCTGCAAGGCACAATGCGATAAAGAAGAGAACTTTACATTCAGAGAAACTTGGAGATTTTCAGAGTTTTCGAGTATTTATTTTAGTACTAATTAGCAAATGCTACTTATTTTTTTAATCTAATCAGGAACCTATAACATAAATAAGTTGTTTACCAGAATCTTGCCTCAGGTACAAAGATATAAACCTATTTAAAGTAAAAGGAAACTTAAAAATTATTCCATGCTAACACTAAAAACAACATAAAAGTCAAAAATTGAAGTGTCTATATTATATCGTAAAAGGAGTCTACAGAACAAAATATATAGCCAGAGATGGAGAAGGCCATTTAATCGTTAAAAGTGTAAATTTATCAAGAAGCATAAAAATTCTAGAGATTTACATGCTGAATAAATGAGCTTCAAAAAGTAAATAAAAACTAATAAAACTACAAGAAGAAACATGCAATTTTAAGGTGTCTACAACTCCTGTCAATAATTGCAAATGAAAAAAGTAAACAGAAAATCAATAAATATATTCTTGTTATTTCTATTCAAACAACTTGATCTGACATGTATAAATCAACAACACTAGAATACATATTCTTAACAAATGTGTATGGATTTTTATCAAGCTATAGTCTGTGCTATAAAACACACATAAACATATGTAAAAATCTTCAAGATGTACAAGTATGTTCTTTGATGATAGATCATCAGTTAGAATGTAATTCGAAGATTGACTGTAATTGATTTTGGCAAGGATGGAGAGCAACTGTAATGATATTCTGCTGGTGGAAGTGGAAAATGTTACAAGAACTCTAATCAGTTTACCAATTTTTTTAAATATACATCTCATTTCGCCCTCTGTTTTGCTCTATTTTGTGCTGCTGTAACAGAACACTTGATAGTAATTTATAATGAGAAGAAATTTATTTTCTCGCTATTTTGGAGGCTGGAAATTCCAAACCAACGTGCTCACATCTAGTTAGAGATTTCCTCCTACAGCATTAGATGAGGAAAATAGAGGACAGGGTGGGGCTGAACTTGCTTTTTTATATGGCCTGAATCCTCCCTAAGGGAAGAGTCCTCAGGGCCTTGTAAGGGTCTTATCTCTTAACACTGCTATTGTGGCAATTAAACCTCAACATGAGTATTAGAGGGGACACATATCTGAACCATGCACCCCCTCCTCATTGCTAGATGTTCACTTAAAGGGATGAAAGCTTTTTCTATACGTTAATGTTCATCATAGCTCTATTTATAAACTAAAAAATAAGAAACAATAGATATAGCCATGAGCAGCTTAATTGATAAATGATGGTGTATCTGTTCTGTGAAATAAACTACAGAAATAAGAGGGAAAGAACTACTAAAACATGCAATAAACCACTTGGATGACTCTTAGAATAATTATTCTCGGTGAAAGAATGTCCTGCAGCCATGTTGGATCTGCAGCCCACCATTCTGGCCATTTTTAAATGTTACTATAAACAAGAAAGTTTTGTTATATATACACATTAACTATAATACATATTTTACATGTGTCCCAAGACAATTTCTCTTCATTCAAAAGGGAAAGAAAGAAAAAAAAAATTAGGCCACAGGTTGGACATGGCTGGTGGAATATACACTGTATGATGCTATTTAACAATATTTAAGATAACTAAACTCTTCTGCCTTGAGAGGAAACGTATCAGAATATGCCTGGAATGAAGAGACTGGAAGATGCCTGTGACTGTAGGAATATTAAAGGGCACAAGACAAGTTTGGAATACGCGTTCACATGTGTATGTGTTCATGACATTTGTGACAGTTTCACAGGTCTATACACATCTCAAAACTTAGCATATAATACAGCTAAATCATGTGCCATTTATTCTGTTATTTGCACATGAATTTGTAATTTTGTAATTGACTAATGGAGAGAGATATTATTTCTTTGCATCATTGAATTTTAAAAGAATATTGATAACATCATTTAGGTCATTCACTCGTTTTATACATTCATGGATTACTGTTAGAACAAAAATCTGTGCAGTGCAATCTTACATTGGATAGAAGCAGAATATAGTGTATAATTATATTTTTCACTTGCAACCAACAAAACTAAACAAAAATCAAAACACAAGATTAGAAAAAAGAACTATTATTTTATTTAATACTAAAATAACAATGGACAAATATGGATTCTATCAATTAATGCCTTCTCAAGGTCTGTGACTGCACATTCCTCTCATTTTTACATAGCAAATTGACCCATTTTCTCCTTTGTCTTAACTTAGACCCTCCCATTATTTTAATTGAAGGATCAATATATTTCACAATTAAATTATAGTCTCCATAGGATTAAAATGTATAATCTAACAATTTTTTTAAATCACCCTCATTATAATTTGATAAAAATTTTTGTTATAAATTAATCAAACTACTATTAGTCAAGTATATGGAAGAGGAATTATTTTCAAATATTATTCAAACTGTTATTTAATGAATATTATGTGATGTTATTGATGATAATAAAGTGAAAAACATACAGTAAGTATTTTGACAGTAAAGTCTGTATCATTTGTGTATATATATTCTTAAATATATATATTCTTATATATTCTTCTTATATATGTTCTTAAATATATGTATATTTGTGTATATATATTCTTAAATATTTATAAAAAATTTAAATTATTTAAGAAATAAAGGTGACTGTCCAATTAAAATCACTATATTGAATTTAAAATATTATTTTACTCTAAAGTTTGCATCAGCATAATGAAATGCCAAAAAAATTAACAAAATATTAAGTAAAAATAAATGAAATGTTTTTGAGAAATTTGATAAAATAGCCAAGATGAAATGATACATTTTTATTAGAGAAGATGAAAATAACCTCAGTGATAAATGATACAGATAATTATAATTTTATCTTAATTAGTAGAAAGCACCAACTAAATTTCTTGCTAATACATTTTTATAGATATGTACAATTTGTGCATCTTTATTGGCACATTATGGTAATTCAATATGTACAAAGTGTAATAATGAAATCAGTGTAATAAGTATTTGCTCCTCTCCAAACAATAATCATTTTTATATGTCGGGAATTTCATAGTCTTCTAATACATTTTCACATCTCTGATGATTGTACAATATTCTGGAAAAACATAAACCCATCATAACGTTATGTTAAAGATAGAACACTTCATGCAACAGATATAATTAAGGCCTGATTTAGCTACTGCATTGATCTAAGGTCCTTAAATCATATACTATGTCACATAACAAATGTGCTCTGCAACCGGGCTAAAATGACGATAGTCACTGTCACTGCACACCCAGGGACAGCTATCTGTGTCGCATGCACATATTGGCTACTTGTGTCTGCAGAAGTATTATGATTTGTCTATAAGATAATTTTATTTGTTTGAAAATAAACTTAGAAATTAGCACAGGGATTGGAGGCATGTAGAAACTGTATAAGCAGGAGAAGAAAAGAATATATGAACTTTGATACAAGAAAATCTTTATCTAAATAGTCACCTCTGTTTTAAGCTTCTTAAATATTACTTCTGCTCCATGCTATTTTTCTTATACTGTGAGCTGTTTCGTCAACATGAATTTTAAAGTCCTGTTTGGCACATATTTGTGTACACACACACTCTCAAACCCCACACACTTTATAGCTCTGTTCTGGTAACCAAACTGAAGATGCCTTGAAAGCCAGTGAATCACACTGTGACAGGTTCATGCCTCCGTTCCACTACTGCTGCTGTGCCAGGATGATGGATGACATAATGTGCAGGAATCTAACTGAAAAAAGCCACTGAGCCTTGGTGTGAATTTAGGTGTTGATGAAAGATGAGCTCTTGTTCAAAAGAACATATGTTGTTCATGAAACCTCCAGAGAAACTATTAAAAATGTACTATTCTTTTTTTTTTTTTTTAATTGGTGGTGCCGGAGATCGAACTCAGGGCCTTGTGCTTGCAAGGCAAGCGTTCTAATCACTGAGCTAAATCCCCAGCCCCTTGCACTATTCATTTTTAAGAGAAATTTAATTACTGGTTAGGCAGCATACACCAGTATTCCTATAATCTTCATGTTGCAGTGTTGCTATGAACGCTCAGAGTCTGAAATGTTCTGTACATGATTTCAGAAAACTGCACGTTAGGAGGGATAACAACCTCATTAAGATGTCATCAGAAAAATCAGTTGGGAAGCCTGGCAGGGGTGTGAAAGCTGCTTAGTTTCAGACTGCTGTTTGACAGTTAATACAGCCACGCATATCATTTGGAGCACCTGACATTATTTTTTGGACTACAACACCATATAAATATGTAGAAATTAAGAACAGTGGAACATTGCAAGGTCATATTGCTACCTTTAAATAAAAGGTCAGGTGAGCTATACAGAGATTTTGCTAGGAGTAACCATGGAATTAGCTATCATGGTCAACAGAATGGCAGTGATCTGGAATAAAATGTAGTAGATCTACACAAGATAAAATGAGCCAAGAAATAATACTTCTTTGCATTTTTTACAATGCTAGGATCCACTAAAATATAAGAATCCATCTAGACCAGTTAGTGGAAATTGGGCTGGAAAAGTTATTTACATTTAGGGAAACAGCCCATGAATCAATGGTGATTTAAAAAATGAAAACTCTTATATTCCTTTGCTTCTAAATAGTCATCAAGTTAAAGACATACCACCAGTTTAAACACAAATTGCAGGGACAATTAATTCAATGTATTTATATATACTGTTTTCACAATTACAATGACATTTTAGCTATGCAGTATATATTTCCTTTCTTTGTGTTTCATTCAGTGTCTGAATCTAATCATCTTGTGAGTTTAGATAATAAAGATATTTTTATATTACCAATAACTTCTTGAACTTGCAGGTACTATGTTGCTGTCATGTTGTTTGTATCATCCATGACTGTGACTTTGACCTCTAACTTCTTTAGGTTTAACAGAATTTAAAGAATTTTGAATGCTTTCAAATTTTTCTTTGCATTTTATTTTTGAAACTACCTACTTGACTCACATTTTTCTCTCTCATGTTTGATTACATAAATTTGGTAGTTTTGTACTATGGTGTCATATCGTAGTTAGTAGACAGATTATATTCCAGATATTTGCTAATGCTAAAATTGTATTTCTTTGTTTAGTAGGAAGTAAAGCTGTGAAGATATTTTTAGGGTATTTAGGTTAGTTATTCTTATAATGCTCTTTTACATCAGTTTTTGAATCAGCTATATATTTTGATTTGAAATACTTTAAGTCTAACTAACATGCTATCATCAGAATACTTATGAACCCAAAAAGACTACTCAGCTTTAATTGTTCAATTTAGGCAAAAATAGCTGGCTGTTATCTGAATTGTCTTACTCTGAGCTGGCTGAGGGAACTGCTGTTACCCATCCTCAAGTACCTTTTCTATTGAGACTTAATGAATGAGTCCCATAAAAATTCAGTGTCTTGCATCTTTGAAGCTTGCAAACATAAATATTTTTTTGCAAAGACCAAAAGCTTATATCGGTCCTTTGTATTGTCTGATACCGATTTTTAGTTCTATTAATAATGTTATTGGACAATAGTAATTAATATTAATTAGAAATTAATAACATTATTGGACAAAAATAAGATAGCAAGCCGATTTTTCCAGCACCATTTATTAAAGAGGCTATCTTTCTTCCAGTGAGGGTGTGTGGCTCCTTTGTCGAAGATGAAGTATTTGAATGTGTTTGGAGTTGTTTGTGCATCTTCTAACCTGTTCCATTGGTCCTCAGGACTGTCTTCATGACAGTACCATGCTGTTTTTATCACAGAAGCTTATAGTATAATTTCAAGTTGGGGATTGTGATGCCCCCTGCCTTATTCTTATTGCCCAGGACTGTTTTTGCTAATTTTGGTCTCTTCTGGTTCCAGAAGAATTTCATGATTCTTTTCTCTAATTCTGTGAAGTTTGTTTTTGGTATTTTGATTGGAATTGCATTGAATCTGTATAGTAATTTAGGAAGTATGGCCATTTTCATTATGTTGGTTCTGCCTACCCAAGAACATGGGATATCTTTCCATTTCTGACATTCTTTTCAATTTCCTTTTTTTAGGATACTGTAGTTTTCAATGAAAAGATCTTTTACTTGTTTTATTAGATAGATTCCTAAGTATTTCAATTTTTTTGATGCGATTATGAAAGGAATATCTTCTGTTATTTCTTTTCAGTGAGTTTGTTATTCGTATATAGGAATGTTATTGACTTTTGGGTGTTCTTGCCACATGCCAAAAACTAAAACTAGATACATGTCTCTCACCATGTACTAAGATAAAATCAAAGTGGCTTAAAGATCTAAACATTAAAACAGAAACACTAAATCTACTGGAGAATAGAATAGGAAGAACTTTTAAATCATAGGGATAGGAAAAAAAAATTTATGAACAGAACCCAGACTGAACGGGAAACAATACAAAAAATCAGTGCTTGGGACCACATTCTATTAAAAGGCTTTTGCACAGCAAAAGAAATCACTAATAGAGCAGGACGAAAACCCACAGACTGGGAAAAAAATTTTTGTCAGCTGTCCCTCAAAGGTCTAACATCTAGAATATATAAAGAACTCAAAAAAAAAAAAAAGAAATCAAACCCCCCAAATTTAAAGACTCTATCCAAAAATGGACATCAGAAATGGATAAACATTTCTCAGATGAAGAAATAAAAATAGCAAATAAATATATGAAAAAGTGTTCAACATCATTGGTCATTCAAGAGATGCAAATCAAAATGACGCTAAGATTCCATCTCATTCCAGAAAGAACAGTTATTATCAAAAAAATCAACCAATAACAAATGCTGGCGGGGCTGTGGGGAAAAAGGGACCCTCCTCCACTATTGGTGGGAATGTAGACTGGTCCAACCACTGTGGAAATCAGTGTGGAGATTCCTCAGAAAACTACGACTAGAGGTTCCATTTGACCCGGCTATTCCTATGCTTGGTGTCATCCCAGAAGAATTAAAATCATCATACCACAGTGATATAAGCTCAACCACGTTCATAGCAACACAATTTGTAATAGCTACATCTTGGAAACAACCTAAATGCCCAACAAATAGTGAATGGCTAAAGAAGATGTGGGTTTTCTACACAATGGAATATTGCTCTGTCATAAAACAGGATAAACTAGACACATTTGTAGATAAATGGATGCACCTTGAGAACATACTCTTAAGTAAAATAAATCAGACACTCATGAGTACACATCGAATTGTTTCTCTGAAACGAGAAACCATACATGTAAATAAGGACAAAGAGGTATAATAGATATTATGTAAAAAAAAAAAAAAGGATAGTATTCAAAGAGAGGAGAACTAGATGGGGGGGAAGAAGGAAGGAAAGGTAAAAGAAAAAGAAGGGGAAAAAAGGAAAAAATGTAAATAAATCTGTTGCAAACAGGAAAGGATGGGAGAACAGCAGCGAGGGGAGGGGAAGAGGAGAGAACCAAGATATATCATGTACAGGTACAAAATAACCCTGTTGAATGTGGTCATTATGTACACCATGCACCAATACATGTTCTTGGTAAAAAATTAAAAAATAGAATAAAAAAGGTTAAGAACTAAACCACAATATAAGTTGCTCAGAAGTAGAGGCACATATCATGTATAGATATGGGGGAAAACATAAATAAGAAACCAGAAATTTAAGAAAACAAAGAGCAACCTTAATTTCACTTAGAGCTGACCCCACATGGATTTGGTAGCTCATAGGAACACCTGAAAGAGATTCTGATCCTTAAGCAAAGAAAAAGTAGGTGAAATTTTTCCATTATGACTCTACTAGTCCACATGTAACTTTTAAAAATAAAAGACAGAAAGCGGGTTTTCGAATATTTTGAATTACAGTGGTACCTCAGTTCACAAACAGTCCATTCCACGATTCTGGAAAAGATGGCCACATCCCTGTCCCTGCGGGAAAGATGGCTATATTAGTTATTTTTAGAGCCCATGGTTTGTAGGAGAGCAGGTTTAATACAGGATATTTATAAGTTACAATATTCACCCAAAAGCCAAATGTAGGAAGAGTGTAGAATGTCTGTCTAGGCACTGGAGACCCAAAAGATCCGATGAAGGCCTGGGAGCCTACAGCACTCTCCCGTGTACATCTGTGTCTGCAGATGATGGCTGGAACCAGGATACGATGCTCGCAGCAGAGGTGAAGATCAGAGCTCCCCCGAAGCAGGAGCAGCCATCCTCAGTGACAGCAAGGCCCTGAGCTCCTTCCTAGAGTGAGGAGAACAGCCAAGTTCCTTTCAGGGAAACCAGCCACAGCAGAGCTTCTCCTGGAAAAGAGCCTGCCAACTAGCTTCTGTTTCCATTCTGCTTTATGTTGTGTCAGCAACAATCCTCAGGCAGATCCTCTACACCCAGAACCACGCAACTCAGTCCAGCTTGGTGTCCCTGCTCACATTTACCATATCAGTTCACCACAATGGCTGAGGATATGTTCATCACCTGATGCAGAGTTCTCCAAAACAAAATTTTTTCAAATGCTTCTATTTGCAAATCAAATTGTTTGCAGACAAAAGCGTTCATGAACCAAGGTACCACTGTACATTTTCACTAATTATTTTCTTTATGGCTTTGTGTAACTTAAAACCTCCTTTCCTTACATAATGGAAATTTTACTAATGCCTGCACAAATTGGGGTTATTTTTAATTCATGGTAATATGTATATCAAAAGCCCAGAATCATGACTCACAGAGAACAAATCCAGAGGAAAGTAGGGGCAGCCAGCAAGACAAGTTTAGATATTTTACCTCAATTTCAAGGTTTCATATAAAAAAAAAAAAATGAGGTGCAAGTTGGTAGTATATTGAGTGAGCCTATGAGTCCTGTTTTTTATGTATATAGTGTAGGGGAAAAGGATCTATAAACAGGAAAAGGCCTCGTTGGGCTTTCTGGCTAATCTGACTAAAAGGGGTTAAATTGTCACTCCAGAAAGCAATTAACAAGATGAGTGGGGAGAAGGACAAATTGCCCACAGGGGAAGCCAGGTGCTGGAAACCCTGGCAGCTGCTTCTCATCTGCTTCCAATAAAATGCAAAGGGGTCAAGAGGTGGCCCCTGAAAAGAAACTTCTTATTTAATATATAAAAACACAGACATCTATACATTCAGATAAATAGATAGATAGATACATAGTCCACTTACATAATTGCTAATTCAGTCTTGTATGTAAGTCCCCTTCTAACCAACTTACAAATTCTAAAGCTAAGATTCTGACAGGACAAGGGAAACCAAATGAAATTCACTTAAAAATGTGCATGTAGACAATGGCACAGGAGGTAGGGGTCTTGGGGCCTGGGATCCATTGATGACAGCCCAGGGACCAATCAGATCATGACAAATTTCAGGTAGGGGGAAGGGCCCTTGACTCCCTATAAAAGCCTGAAACAAATGACCCATGAGTCCTCCATCTTTCTGGATCCACCTGTTTTCTCACAAGGTAGCTGTCTGTCCCTGCTTCTTTTCTTTCTTTCAAATAAAGTATTTTAATTTTCCCTTTTAAACTTGGTCCCTGTAATCATTTTCTGGGGCCGAGTTTACATTCCTGGTTGTCTGCCATGTGCTAGTGCTGTACACAATCCCAGATAACACAATAGCAGAGTATTTACTAAGATACCAGTGTGAGGACACAGATACCTCTGCCAAACATCAATTCTGTCTAAAACAAGATCTCTACCTCTCTTGCTGTCTATGCTGATGAGGAATCTGAAAGGTGTATATAAACTTTCTTTAATATTAATGGTTTAACTTTTTCCTGTGGAGTTTCTTTATAATTTTGCTATTTTGAGGTGTGTCTAGAACACCAATGCTGCTGTTTGAAATATCAGTTAATACATATCGTCTTTCTGGCAGACAATGTAAAATAGGCTTTCAGCATTATAATAAATTCAACCTATATTAGCTATATAAATTCCAAAATTTAAGCTAATTCTGTTTGCAACCTTTTATTCAAGACTTTTCTAGAAATATATATCACACAACTAAAGTTTTAACATACAAATTCTCTGTTTAGTTTCCTTCAACTTTAAGTTCTTCTAAAGCATTACTAACCAAATCAATTCAATATGTTAAAATACTATGTATAGCAGACATGTACCAGACATGAATATATATGCATATAGGCATGATTAATAAATAATATAAACATTTTATTTGTAACCCAAGAAAGTGCTAAGAATATTCTTAAGTAAACACATTTCATTAAGTTTTAAAGGTGATTTTTATATTAACCGCATTGAGAATACACTTCCTTGTTCCTATTTTTTAGAATATGTTGCCCAATCCAAAAGAAGTGGGATCTTTCACTCTGCTAGTTTTAAATTTCCCCAATTTATTCATGACCATTAATAAGCTACCACAAGACCTGGACACACACTTTTAAACATGGGGAATTAATTGGTATCTTACTTCTTTTGAGGATCAATTTTATTCAAAACTTGTGTTTCACAAACTCTTGAGCTGTGGTTTGGAACCTGAATAACTCCTAATCCTCACTTGCTGAAGACTCAGTCCTCAGCTAAGGTCCGTATCAAGAGGTGGTGGGAATTTTAGGAGGCACATTCTCCTAGTCGGAGAAAGTTAGTTCATACTGAGCACACTTTTGATAGGGATATTGGATACGTGTCCTTTTTACTTCTTTGTTTTTGTTTCCTTTCCACCATAATGTGGGCAGCTTTGCTCCATAACATGTGCAAGGCGTTTGGCCTTGCCGCAATTCCAGAGTAACACAACCAATCTCTGAAATCATAAGCCAAAATAAACATTTCCTTCTTTTAAGGTATTTGTCTCAGGATGTTTTGTCATATTCATGGGAAGCTAACATACCACCTCTGCCAATTATTTTTATTTTAGAAAATCTCCTGCATTTCTCTTCTAGGTAGAGAAATAAAGTAAAGTTCATACCATTATACAATCAGTTTTGGTATTTACGGGAGTTTCAGTTTCCTCCTATATAAAGTGTGGGCTTACTTCTGATTTCTCGAAATTATTATAAAAATTTTATTACTAAAGAATGCACGAAAGCATATTATTAAATATATTAATTCTGCTAGGAAGTCATAACAAGTACTATAGACTAGATGCTTAAACAACAAAAAATTTATTTTCTCACAGTTTCAGAGGCTAAAAGTCCAAGACCAAGTTCTAGCAAGGGCTCTGTTCAGATGGCTACTTTTCTGCCATGATTGAACATGCCCTTCTCTTGGTGCATGTGTGAGGTGTGAGAGAGAGAGGCGTGAGGGAGAGAGAACAACCTCTCTCTCTTATAGGAATCTCATAAGGATCCTAGTCTCACTGACATTCAGGCCCCTACACTAATGACACCATGTAACTTTAATTAGTTCTTCAGAGGCCTCCATCTCCAGAGTGTAGGGCTTCAACATATATGAATTTTAGAGTAGTAAATAATCAGTTGACAACATTCTGCCCATCTTCCCCAAAATAATGCCTTTCTCACATACAAAACACATTCATTTCATCTCAACAATCCCAAAAGTCTTAACTCAGTACACTATCCATTCTAAAATATAAGATTCAAAGTGTAATTAAATACCTTCCAAAAATATGTATGGGTGAGATCTAAAGTATGATTTTTCTTGAGGCAAAATTTTTTCCCATCCTAAAACCCCTTTCTTGTTATGATTTCCAATAAATACTCTCCTAAATTTCTCCTTTTGTCCTCAGATTTTCAATATTGGGAATCAAACAACTTAGTTTTATACAAAATTAGCTGTTTTATATGGATACTTTGCTAGAACTGATAATGACATGAAATCAGCACGTCAAAGAGGTACAGAAACACTCCAGTATTACAGTAGCATTTTTCACAATGATCAGGGTATGGAATCAAATTATAGTGTCCATTGGGAAGTGAATGAATAAAGAACATGTGGAATATATACACAATAATACCATTGTATTAAAAAAAAAGAGAGAGAAATCCCATCATTTGCAACTATATTGTTACAACTGCTGGAAACTGGAGGAGCATATGCTAAGTGAAATAATCCAGGGACAGAAAGAAAATACTGCATAATTCACCTTTGAGTAGAAATTTAAAAAGCAAATTTATAAAAATAGAGAGCCCAGTGGTTACCAGGACCTGTAGTAGGGGAACAATGAGGTGATGTTGGTCAAAGGATACAAAGCTTCAGTTAGCTAGGAAGAATGAATTCTTAATGTCTATGGTACAGCATGATGACAGTGTAAATTAATAATAATGCACTATATATTTGAAAGTGTCCAAGAGCAGATTAACTTAAATTTATTTTAACTTGTAAATAATAATTGTACTTATTTATGGAGCAAAGAGGAGATTTTTAAATAATCTCACCAGATGAAAAATAGTAAGTATGTGCAGTGATTAATATCATAATAGCTTGATTTAATCATTCCACAAGCAAAACATCATTGTATACTGTAAGTATATGCAATGAAAATAAATTTAAATCATTAAATTAATACAGGTATTTAAGTTATTTGGTTTAAAATTTATTTGATATTAAAGATAATTTGGAATATATTAGTAGCATGACTTTAAATTATATCCACTCTAAATGAAGGAATAGTTTTTGTGCCTTTACAATGAGAGTTCTCCTGCCTCCTCTTTGGCACTTTTTTTTTTTTCCTGAAACATGACTTGAAGCATCTGCTGTCATTCTTGTATCTTTCCTGTAGTGTACTAGCATGATGAACTGGGGCGTTGAAAAAGCAAAACTCTCATGAACCCAATTTTTTTACAGGTTCAGGGAGTTGACCCACCAAGTAGCAAGACAGTGAAGCACAGTGTTCTTGCTTAAAGGAACAAACTACTGGCTTTCTCTTTTATTGACTAACAGAAAAATAGCACTTACCAGTTCAGTGGTTGCATTCCTAATGCCAGAGGCTGTGCTGATTTGCTTTCCCAAAGAAAATCAAACCTAGAGTAGCAGCTGCAGCAGGACTCACCACCTCATTAAGGTTTCAATAATTCATTGTCATGGTGCTAAATCCATCCATCTTCAGCAATTGCAAAACTGGCAGGTTAATGGGGATCTGATAAGACTAACCAACCCTGAATCGTTCAAGTCTTTGGCGATTGCAGTTGACTTTATAGTTCTTTCAGAAATGTGGTTTTCTTTTGTTTCCCTCTTTGACAGGGAAAGATAATTCTATTAAATTTTTTTTGTGCAAATGTATTTCCAACTTATGGGTCAAGTGACCCATGCATTTAATATGCTATTATATTTCAGAAACGAGGAAAGATCTCTTCCCTCCAATCTGCCATGAAGTAAATTTGGGTAAAATAAATATCTCCAGTTCTTTCCTAGCTACTCTTATTTCTCATTCTGATCAGTGAAAACGATGTTACATTTCCCTAGGGAAAAATAGAACCTAAAAAAAAAAAAAAAAGAAAAGGAAAAAACCTAGATTCAGAGCATAATAACTTGCTTATGTTTACTTTCTACTAGTGCTTACTTACTTTGGTGAATGATCCCAAGAAACATTTACAGTGGGCTAGAAGGAAATTTACATTAATACACTTATACTGTGTGTGAAAGTTTCTAGAGGGAAAAATTCTATTTCTTTGAAGATTCTTCGTGTGTATGAATTGAATGGTCTGATTGAATGACATTGGCACTGTATCCTGGAATCAAGTCTGCTTTCTCTTTGCTTGGAGAACAAATTTTTTTTTGAAATTTTAAAATAGTTTTCTTGAGAGTTTGCTTATCTATTTTCATTCTTATGATTTCATGAATATTTAGCCACTCCTAATAGTCCTGTTGGTGAATCCGTTCTGATTTTTATTTTTTCTGCATATGCGATAATACTAAACTCGTCTTTAAAATTGTTCTGTTCCTTTTTCTGTCCTATAACATCTAGATATATCCTTTGGAATCATGGAGTCCATTTCTATTGCAACATCTCACTAACGAACTATGAAAATATCTGTTATAATATTTCTGAAAGATGCAAGTGCCTATTTTACTGATACACCTGGGTAAAATAAGTGTCTCCTATATTATTTCAGATATTAGAAGCATAGATTATATCCAATGGTAGCAATCCAATTTCCTATCTCCCTGCTTCCAATTTTTTTCTCATTTATTAAAAATAAATCTTTTCTATGTCTCATCTTCGCTAATGGACTACAACTAAGAACAGATTTTAACAAAGTAATGAAGAAAAAGAATGAGCTCAAAAATTCAATTTCCCACTTTCAGACTTGTGTAAACAAACTAAAGTCTTCTTATTGTGTCCTGAGGGAGAATCCTGTCTCCTGTAACTTTCAGGCTAAAATTGCCAAAACACACACACACACACACACACACACACACACACACACACACACACACACACACACACAAGCTTTCATCATGTAACTGACCAAATTATAGTGCAAGTTTAACTCTCAGCCTTGAAAGATATCTGCAGTTCAAAAGAGAAGATGATCAGAAAAGATGAGACCTTATGATTCATGGTAGAGCTATTTGGGAAGACCTTCATTCACCTGGGAATACTTAAATTCTGATGAGTTTGTTTTGCAAGAGGAAGTGATTTCTCTGCGCCCTGCAGGCAGAGGTCTCTCAGCCTCTATCTGAGGAAACTAAGCCTATTAACACCTGTGGAAGCAGTAATAACATTACCTGACACATTTACCCAGCAAGACAACAGTAGTGCTCCTCAAGGCCTATCCTTACCATTCACTTTGCCTCTAGACCTACAACCAGATTCAAATCTCAGGAGGATCCTAGAGGTAAAGTGCATGGCACGATCTATGGCAAAGTACACTGCACTCTCAAGGAACTTCAGTTTTCTGATATTTACAAGCAGAGGTCCAGGAGGCAAGTATGAGAATGGGGATTTTAAGGATGTGCGATGATGTCGAAAGGAACACTAAATTGGATGGACTGTATTTCTTAATATAAGCTTATTAAGAAGAGATTCTTGTTTTAACATTGCAGCTTGTATGGTTACAAAGGTGCTAATAGTGTTGTTGATTGGTTGGCAGAAATATGGATCAAAAGACAGCACGTGTAAATGAATGAAAGATATTCAGTTTCCTTGGTTTACTCTTGAGGAGAGTATTCAAAGGTTCAAGAAGATGAGAACACTGAAGTGGATTTGCATGTGATGGATACAATTGGATTTCAGAGTGGCAGGAGCCAAATGACAACACTCAATCACGGAGACAAAATGAGTGTACTTACTATAATTGACAACAGAGACAAGACAATGATCAGAATGATCCGACACATGTAGACCTCTGGTGTTTGCTAATTAATCATGCCCTTCGCAGAAGTGAAAGAGAGAGGAAGCCAGCTAAATTTGTATCGGATCTATATAAGCAAAAACATTTCATGGCAAATAAACAAAAACCTACCTCAAATCGTAACAACAGAGGATCACACCCCTCACCCAATTCCCAGACACCAGCCAGTTTATAGACCCAGAACCCTCTGAACATAGTAGAGGTCAGCTCCCCTTAAGGAAAAGCCGTAGTGCACTAACAGAAAGTTACACAGTCAGTCTCTTTCCCATCCTTCCCAAAAGGAATTTATGGCCTTCTACTGAAGGGAAAGGAAATAATCAGACCACCCTGGGACTGTTGGAAAGGGGTTCGAAACACGGTTGGATTCCAGGACATCAGAAAAATCATTGTTGCCTTCCAGAGAGATTAAGGGCCTGTAGAGATGAGATGATCCATGGAGTTTTAGCCAAGGTCTGCCTTAAATGGGTTCCATGATCCATCCTGTGGACATTTCCTTGATTCCAGAATGCATAGTCGGGATAGATATACTTGGTACTTGGCAGAATCCCCACACTGGTTTTCTGACCTGTTGAGAGAGGACCGTAAAGGGAAGAAAGGCCAAAGGGAAGACACTAGAGCTGCCTCCACCTGGGGAAATTGCAAATCAAAATACTATTCAACCCTAGAGATCAGTGCTACTTGAAGACTTGGAAAATGCAGGGGTGGTGGCTTCATTTAACTCTCCCATTTGGCCTGCACAGAAGATGGATGGATCTTGGAGAATGACTATGGATTACAGTAAGTTTAATGAAATCGTGACTCCTATTGTGGCTGCTGTACCAGGTGCGGTTCTCTTGCTTGAGCAGAGAGAGCAACTACCGATTTGGCAAATGCCCTTTTCCATGCCTATCCATAAGGCCCATCAGAGACAATTTTCTTTCTGCTGATAAGTCCAGTAATACACCTTCACTTTCCTACCTAAGGGGAATAGCAACTCTCCAGACTTGTTCCTTAACTTATTTGCCAGGGATCTTTTTCATCTTTCTCTTGCAGGAGATATCACACCTGTCCATTACATTGATGACATTATGGTAATTGGACCAAGTGACAAGAGATTGCAACTACTTTGGACTTGTTGATAAAGTCTTTGCATGTCACAGCAAGGGAAATAAATTCAACTAAAATTCAGTGTACCTCTACCTCAGGGAAATTTCTGTGTGTCCAATGATATAGGGTATGCCAAGATACTGCTTATATTATAAAGGATAAGTTGTTGCATCTTGCACCTTCTGTGACCAAGAAAGAGGCACAATGCCCAGTTGGTCTCATTGGATGTTAGTGGCAGTATATTCTTCACTTGGGTGTGTTACTCTATCCCTGAAGGATGGGTGACTCACAGACCCGTTAGTTTTGAATGGGACCCCGAAGAAGACAAGGCTCTGAAGCAGGTTGAAGATGTTGTACAGGCTAGTCTACCACTTGGCCATATAAATCAGTAGATTCATTGTTACTGGAAGTATCAGTGACAGGCCCCCACACGTGAACCACAGAGATGGCCTTTAGGATTTTGGAGCAAGGCTTTGCCATTATCTGCAGACAACTACCCTCCCTTTAAGAAATAGTTACTGGCCTGCTAGTGGAAACTAAATGATTTACCACAGGACACCAAATTACCACATAACTTGAGCTGCCCACCATGAACTGAGTGTTGTCTAACCGCTAAGTCATAAACTCAGACATACACATTGAAACTCCATCATCAAACAGAAGTCCTATATATGTGATCTTGCCTGAGTAGGTTGTGAAGGCACAAGTAAGTTACATGAAATGGCCTATATGCCCATGGTTCCTACTCTCCTATACCACTTTCTGTCTGCTCACATGTATCAGTGATCTCATGGGATATACCCCATGATCAGTTGATAGGAAGGGAAGATCTGGGCCTGTAGATTAGGGTTGTAGATGTTTATGCATCTTATGCAAGCATGAAACAAAAGTGGTTAGCTGTAGCACCGCAGCCCCTTTCCATCACATCCCTGACGGACAGTGAGGAAAGAACATCTTCACAGTGAGTAGATCTTTCAGCAGTGTACCTGTCATGCATTTTGTTTGAAAGAGAAGAATGGCCAGCTATGTGACTATATACCAAATCCTGTGCTCTGGGACCTCAGAGGCTTGAAAGTAATACAATTGGAAAACTGGTGACAAAGACTTTGAGGAAGAAGTATGTGAACAAACCTCTCCCTATAGGCAAGGATATGAAGATATTTGTGCCCCGTGTAAAAGCTCAACAATAGGTGACCTCAGCAAAAGAAATAATAATCAAGTGTCTGTGTCACTGCGTCCTGTGGGTAGAAATAAGCCTCTTTGTTCAGCTACTGCTTTCATTGCTTAATGGACTTATGAACAAACTGGCCCCTGGTGCAGGAATGGAGGGTATACGTGGGCTCAGCAACATGAACTTCCAGGCAACATGGCTGACCTAGCCAGAGCCACTGTTTGATGCTCAATCTGCCAGCAGCAAAACCCCAAAATGACCTCTAGCATGGCATTATTCCCCTAGGTGGCTAGCTTGTGATCTAGTGGCAGGCTAGTTACCCTGAACCACTTCTATCATGGAAGGGGAAGCACTTTATCCTCACCAGAATAGACACTTGTGGGTAAGGATTTTCCCTGCTGTATACAATGTTTCTGCAAAAAACTATCATCTGTAGACTTACCAAAAGCCTTTTCCACCATCGTGTAATTCCACCTAGGACTAATTCTGTCACAAGGAAGCTATGTCCTAACACCACAAGGTCCTAAAACCACCACACATCAGCTTTACACCTCGATTTGTGTTCTGAATAAAGATTTCAGACAAACCACATAGGCCATCATATATCTTGTTGAATTCATTGTCTTTGAATATCCTTCATATGAATGTTTGGGCGGCAATTGGAAAAGAATGGCATCCTGAAATGTGATATACTATCTATGAGAAAATAAGGAATATGAATCAAATTTCACTAAATTTCCAATCGCTGAACCTCACATGAAGTTTGAAGCAGACCTTTCTCCAACGTGGTATAAACCTATCGTACATTGCTTAAAGATCCCATATATACCTGTCTGAGAGCGACACTTTGTGGGGAAAATTGTGTCATCCTGAAGTAAGAGATTAAGGCTGAGGCGAGCCAGTTCAAAACCTATAAAATACCTACCAGCCATGGAGATGCAGGGCCCACGGGCAGAACACAGAATCCAGAACGACTCTGCAGTCTCTGAGCACTGTATGTGGAACCAAACAGAAAAGTGCTATTTTTGATTCTTCATTTACATCTGGCATGAAACCAAGCAGGCTGTTAATAGGCGAGCTTAAGTCTGACACCAGGCCAGTGAGTTTCTGACAGGACAACCATCCCAAATGACTTACTTGCATAAGAGAGAAGTAATCTAGGAATTCCATGTACAAAAGAGTCCTCCCATTGTCCCTGTGACCGCTGTGAGTCTGTGTGCCAGTCCACTCTCATTCCGCAAAGCATATCTCTTCTCTACCTTCAATAAATGTAAATCCTCACTACCATTTCTACATGTCTCTCCAACTCTTTGTTCAAGACACCAAGAACCTGAAAATAATCTCTTTAGGATGCCAAAGCCAGTTATGCTTAGGTTCTATTGCTACCAAATCTTTC
>PVJO010009310.1:0-70148 GCA_004026905.1 Hystrix cristata
CCAGCACTTGTTATTGGTTGATTTCTTGATAATAGCTATTCTTTCTGGAGTGAGATGGTATCTCAGTGTTGTTTTGATCTGCATCTCTCGAATGACCAATGATGTTGAACATTTTTTCATATATTTATTTGCTATTTTTATTTCTTCATCTGAGAAATGTTTATTCATTTCAGATGCCCAGGTTCCCTTCCCTTTTACAAAAAAGTTTATCTCCCTGCTTCCTATTATCTATCTTTTATTCTGCATTTCTCATGTAAAAGAAACCATGAGCTATTTAAATTTGTGTGTCTGATTTATTTCACTTAATATTATGTTCTCAAGTTGCATCTATTTTCCTATGAATGACTCAAGTTTATCCTTCTTTATGGCAGAGTAGTGTTCCACTGTGGGGTTTTTTTTTTTTTTTTTTTGAGACAGGGTCTTGCTGTGTAGTTCAGCCTGGCCTCGAACTCATAGCTAACCCAGCACCGAACCCATGATGCAGCTGCCTCCCGGAAGCTCAGCTGGGAGTAGGTGAGGGTTTGGGGGACATCTAGGTAGAGCCAAAACACCTGCGCTTGTCCTCTGCTTGGATCTTGCTGATGGCCTGAGGTTGTGGCACTTTGTTCTCTTCCTGCATATCGAATGGCTCCATCTCCACCCTGTGGACGAGGCCATCCCCTTCCCGTTGAATCCGGTTGTCACAGCTAATAAGACTCTATCTGCCGCATGCTGCTGTTTGGATTCCGAGTGTCCCTGAAGTGCCACTGGTTGAAGGCTGATCCCCGGCTGCTGGCCTATTGGGAGCAGCCGAGTGGGAGGAAGTCGGTGCCCTGTAGAGGCCTGGATGGGAGGTGAAGGAACTTGGCAACAGCAGATGCATGTGGGAGGGAGATTACAGGCCCCACTCGGGAGGCCTGCAGGAAGTTGAGAGCAGGGCCCTCAGAGGCTTGAGGAGCCAGCTCCCTGGTCACAAACCCAGCCAGGCCGGATGCTGTGACATCCAGGAGACCGAGCCATGGCTCATCCCTGGTGTGGGGCAGACAGCCCTGTGACAGAGCCACACCCGTCACGGGATGTGTGTCCTGAAAGAGTTTGCTCAGGCCTGTTTCACAGAGCAAGACATTTTGATCTTGGTCTTCCATAGCGAGGTCCCCAAGGCCGTGGCCTTGAAGGGGATCTTGGGCTCCAGCCCTGCTCTTGCTCTCTCTCACAGGCCCAAAGGACAGGGCCAGGTGACCATGGACTGAATCCTCCGAAGCTCTGAGCCAGAAGGAACCTTTCTTCCTGTTGGGTGTGGTGGCACACACCTCTAATCCCAGCACTAAGGAGGCTGAGGCAGGATTGTCATCTGGGCTACAGAGTGAGCATTTGCTGTACAAAGAAAGGAAGGAAGGAAGGAAGGAAGGAAGGAAGGAAGGAAGGAAGGCAGGCAGGCCTTATAAATTGACTAGTTTAGCATTTTATCACAGCAAGAGAGGGCTGGGGATTTAGCTCAGTGGTTGGATGGCTTGCCTTGCAAGCACAAGGCCCCGAGTTCGATCCCTGGCACCAAAAAAACCCCAAAAAACAAAAACCAGACTACCACAGCAAGAGAAAACTGACCAACACACTATGTACACATGTACATACTTCTGTACTCTCTGTTTTCTCTTTTCTGTTTGTGCGTGGTTTGTTTTGTTTTTTTGAGACAGAGTCTCGCTATGTCGTCCAGGCTGTTCTTGAACTCACTATGTACCCCAGGCTGGCCTCACACTCGCGGCGATCCCCCTGCCTCAGCCTCCGAGTGCCGGGTTTACAGGCGCGCACTACCGCGCCCCGCCGGCGGCAGGTGTTTCCCGTGCCCGCAGCGGCTCCGGTTCCCTCCCGAGGGCCCGCAGCGCCACCCAGTGGCGCCCGGCTGCACTGCGGCTTCCCGAGGCGGGCCGTCCGCCGGGACCCTCCTGCAGGGCGACTGTCCGGCGGGGCCACGCTCCTGGGCGCCTCCTGCAGCGGCACCTGCGGGCTCCCCGCCCGGGTGGGACGCGGGGACGGTTCTGGGGCTGGGGACGCGGGGAGCTGGCGCCGGGCACCCCCTCCGTCCCCTCCTCCCCTTCCGCGCGGTCGCAGCCCACTTCCCGGGTGCCCCCACAGGATACCCTCCCCGGCTTCGAACACACCGGTCGGGGGACAAGGTGGGTGGGGACCCGGCGTCATCACGTGTTCACGCCTGCCTTTCCCTTGGATGGCACTTGGCAGCGGCACTCACCGTAGTTTCGATCGCGTCTTGTAAAGACACTGCGTGTCCTGGAGCGTCTGGCTCCCGGCTGGGCTGTGTCTCTACGCTGGCCGCAACCCGGCTGGGACCAAGGGACAGGAGCGCTAAGGCGGTGGGGACCGAGCACGGCGTGGCGTCTGGTGCAGAGACAGTGTCTCACTGTGCCGCCCAGGCTGGCCTTGGACCCGAGGAGATCCTCCTTCCTCGGCTTCCCAAGTGCTGGATTACAGGGGTGCACCTCCACGCCCCTCCTCAGGGCCTGCTTTTATGGGAACTCATAGTAAGCCAAGCGTGTCCTCTTTAGCAAAGCAAGCCATCAATGCTGTCATTATTTACAATTCCAACCACATGTGGGTTCTCTACTCCCGGTTTTGCTTTTGAATATTTGATTGCTTTGTGATCAAAAACGGACCCTGTGTTATTCCAGTCTTTTGAAATCTGTTGAGATTTATTTTAGGCCCCAGCATGTGGCCAATTTTTATTTATTTTTTTATTTTATTTATTTATTTTTTGGTGCCAGGGATTGAACTCAGGGCCTTGTGCTTGCTAGGTAAGCACTCTAACCACTGAACTAAATCCCAGCCTGGTCAATTTTTATAATAGTTGCTTGTACCCTTGAAAAGAATGTGAAATTTGAAATTATTGGGTATTATGTGTTACCTGCATACATTTTATCAAGTCAATTGTGTTATTCAAATCCCTGTCTTGGGGTTGGGGATTTAGCTCAAGTGGTAGAGCGCTTGGCTAGCAAGTGGAAGGCCCTGAGTTCAATTCCCAGAGCAAAAAACAAAGCTAAAGGTGTTGGGGATTTAGCTGAGTGGTTAGAGTGCTTGCCTTGCAAGTCAGGCCCTGAGTTCAATCCCCAGCACCAAAAACAAAACTAAGAAAACCCCTCTGTATTAACTGATTTTTTTCTGATTTTTCCATCCATCAGAGAAATGTGGGTTAAAATCATCCACCAAGTTTTTGTATATTTCTTCTTACAGTTCTCTCCATTTGGTTTATATGTGCAAACACACACACACACACACACACACACACACACACACACATTTTTGAGATGGGGTCTTGCCCTGCTGTCCAGGCTGGCCTTAAACTCCTAGATGCAAGTGATCCTCCTGCTTCAGCCTCCCAAGTAGCCAGGACTCTGGGCACACACACCACATCTAGGTTGCCTTACAGTTTTATTTTTGTTTTTTTAAGAGAAGACTATTTAGAGGACGATTTATTTAAAAGTGGTGAAAAAGGGGGAAAAGGAGACGATAGAGAGCTACTCGAAGAGTAGGGAGCATTCGAAAGCTAAATACTCCTGCTTTACAGTTTTAAACTTTCTCTAACTGTGATTTAAACCTTGTATGTTTATCACTGGAATTGTTTTTCACCTTCAAGTTTATTTTTTTCTAATATTAATGTGCTGTCTTGGGTGTTTCCTGCACCGGCTGGTCGAAGGCGCGGCCGCAATCCCCGATGGGTTCCTTGGCCTGCACAGAGCCCGGGGCGCAGAGGTTCCCAGAGGCGCCGGCAGGGGGAGCCCTAGATCTCGGCGCATGCGCCCGAGTCCTCTGTGTAGCGGCCTAGTCCCTGCCCTGCAGAAGCCGCCAGGATGCGGGGCGCTCAGGATGTGGCCTTTGCCAGGAATTGGCGAGGTAATCACCTGATCCTTGCTAGCTTTTTGCTGTTTATAGGAAGAAGTTTTTTAGATTCCAGATGGGTTCTTTTAGCTTTCTTGGGTGAGAGGTTAGTTCAGAAATATCGAATTCACTGCTTTCCAATGTGAAAATTCCCTATTTGGTTTAAAATTGAGGAATAGCTTGGTGCTTCGTTCTCTAGGGCACTGACAGGAAGATGGTGTCACAGGTCACCTGCAATCATGTATTAGGATCCAGAATGCCCCGAACACTAGCTCTGAGAGTTTTTTCTTTTTTGGAGACAGGGTCTCACTATGTAGCCCAGGCTGGCCTTGAACTCACGGAGATCCTCCTGCCTCAGCCTCCTGAGTGCTGAGGTCACGGGTGTGTGCCCCCACGCCCGGTGACAAGAGCCCCTCTTATATGCTTTCTTCAGTGCCCGCGGGTGCTCAGGGCTCAGTGGCAGCAGAGGAACAAAGCAACCTGGGCTCTGTCCAAAGAGTCTTGTGAGCAGAGTGATCAGCCCTTGCCACAGTACACATGCAAGGCAAGGAATGGAGGAGGCGAGCTTCTCCAAACACTGACGTGATTTATAACAATTATATAAATACCGCTAACATGAAAACTAGGATGATGGAAAACACAGCACTAGCCTGCCCTTCCCTGCAGCAGTAGTTAAGGTCTTGGGCTATGCAGGCAACGGGATTATTGATCCTGGCCATCTGCTTCCCCCTCTGTAAGAGGATTAAAAGTGACCTGCGATGTCGCCCAAAGGCCAAGGGAGACCTGCTTGGGTCAGGGCAATGTGGACAGGTGTGTGCTACACCACAATGAGCAGACACACCAACAGATGACAAATGGTTCCACTCCCTCTCTCACTTTCCTGTGTTTTCAGAATTGTCCTAAAAGGGCCGCTCCCTCAGGCCAGTCCTGGAATGACAAGCTATGTGATGCACAGCCACCACCCCTGACTGGGAGACACCCACATACACTGTTGCCCTGCACACTGAGATCTGGGTACTGCTTGTTACCAGGCAGAGCAGACGGATACACTGTTTCCACAAAAATACAGGAGCAGCTCTCCCTTGATTCCTCTTGGCTGGTTCTCCAGATGGACAGGTGAGTTGGTCAGCTTTCCTGTTGCTGGAAAAAAACACTCAACATCTGCAAGGTAGAGGAGGAGCATTTTAGTTTGGCTCACAGTTTCAGTGGATTCGGTCCAAGGTCAGCTGGCTCCAACGCAGTGAAGGGGAAAACGAAAATAACTTGTGCTGTATTCTCATTCTATAAGCCTGCCTTATAAACCTCCCCCTGCCATAAATTACCACAGACAACTCATGAGGAAAAGGGCCGTGAAACTTCACTCTGTGAAACTCAAGACTTAACCCACGCCTCTGCTTCTGGAGCCTTGCTTGCTTGCTCATTATTTTGAAAAAACAAAGTCATGCAATTCCTGAGAATTTAACCCTCCATACAAACCCAAGAATTTCTGTGTTCAGGGCCCGTGCTCTGAGAGTATTAACTCCCCGGGGTCCGTTGATGTAAATAAACCTGAGTTCTCCGACTTTCTGAGTGGTGCTTGGTTTTCTTGCTGAGCTAAAAATATTTTTTCCACAGCAGCAGGAAGATCACGGTGGAGGGGCCTGGTGAGCAAAGCTGCTCATGATGTGGTGGCCGGGAAGCAGAGCAGGGGACAGTACCAGCGGGGAAAGGGCCGAGGACCAGACGCAGGTCACCGCTCTGTGACCCACCTGGATGTGCCCAGAAGGGTGCACTCCTGACCCACTGGGGGCTCCCAAGCCAGCCCAGTGGCCTCCAGTTTGCTGGGCACTATTCTTTCTCTTTTTTTTTAATTTTTGAGACAGGGTCTCACTGTGTAGTTCAGGCTTGTCTTCAACTCACTGTGTAGCCCAGGCTGGCCTCAAACTCGCAGTGATTCTCCTGTCTCAGCCTCCCAAGTTCTGGGATTATAGGCATGCACAGCACGCCTGGTCATGGTTGCTGTTATTTCTTTTTGGGGGGGTTCTGGGGATGGAACTCAGGGCTTTGCACTTGCTAGGCAAGTGCTCTCCCCGCTATTATTTCTTAATAACGCCTTGATAGTGTCTGTGGCGCACTGACCCACCAAGGCTGGCTGACCACTAATCACCATGACCACCTGATTAGTGACCAGCTCCAAGTCCTGGTCTAGCTGCAGACATGTCCGAGGGCCATGGGAGGAAGCAGTCTGAGGCTTGGAAGTGGTGGGCTGTGTCTCAGGACAGCGCAGTTATCAAGAGTGAAACTGCTACCAGATGTGGCAGTGCACACCTGTAATCCCAGCACTTGGGAGGCTGAGACAGGAGGATTGCCATGAATTCAAGGTCAGTTGGGGGCTACATAGCGAGACCCTGTCTCAAAAAAAGAAAAAAGAAAGTGAAGCTGCCAAAGACCAAATCTCAATTTTGCTGTTTAGTACCTGTGAGTGTTTAGCTAAATTATTAGCCCCAGCCCTGACCTTGAGAATGATTTTCAAGGAATCTGTTGGGGAAGAAGGGTTCATGGTCTTGTCGTTCAAGGCCTCTGCAGAGCATGCTTTCTCAGTCACCTCGATTACTGCACAAACTTTGGTGAACATGTTATTGTCTCTCTTAGTTTCATTATGGAGGATGGTGTGCTTATAATTAGGGAGAAGAGTGTGATCATCTCTGAGTTCTCACTGCCTCAGTAATTACCAACTGCGGCCAGTCTAGTCTCCTCTTCATGTACTCCCCCGACACACACACATACACACACACACACACAGCCATGTGCAAACCCCTTTCTATCTGCTCCCTAATCCTCACACTGGGTTATTGTAAAGAACAGTCCAGACATTATGCATGTGTTAGAGCAAAACTCTCCTGACACAACCATCATACCATACCATTGTCTCATTTTAAAATAACACAGTGTAATTTCACCAGGTGTGTGGCACATACCTGTAATCCCAGCACTCAGGAGGCTGAGGCAGGAGGATCACTGTGAGTTCAAGGCCAGCCTGAGCTACATAAGCAAGACTCTGTCTAAAAAATAATTTCCTTAAACACATCTAATATCTAGTCAGTGATCAAATTTCCCCGATTGTCCCCAGCTGTTGGTTTGAGCTGCACATTTCCATCTGCTGATAGGACTCTTAAATCCATCAGAGTTCTCCTTATTTTTTTTCTTTTTTTAAGCATAAGTAATTCTTTTAAGCCTTCTGTCCATCACCCAATCTGCTATGCCCACATCGCAAATGCAGGGTTGTTAGCTTTTCCCACCCTTTCCTCAACAGTGCTAGGGTGTCCCCTCAGGGCCACACCAGGCTCACACTTCTGTGAGGGCCACGCTGGTCCCCATTTCCCCCGCCAGGAAGTGCAAACTTATTTCCTTGAGACCTTAGTGATGGTAGGAAGGGACCTAGATTTCCCAAGGCTTTGGGTCCTGTGGTTCTCAAGAAATGAGGTTTTTAGGAAGCTTGTTTGGTGACTCAACATCAGTCCGGGGTGACAAAACATGGGCCCCCAGTCCATACAGTGGCGTTAGGAATGAAATCCCCTCAGAAAATATGGAGTGGAAAAAATTAGCATGTGCAAATGGAACTGTGCCTTACATAATGTGTGATTTTAAATGTTCATAAATAAATCACTGGTTGATGGGAAATAAATAAATGAATGGTGAGCAAATATATTAATAGTTTAAGAGACTTTGGGGACTCCATCTGGTCCCCTCCCTCTCTGGCTCTTTTCTGTCTCTGCTTCCTGGCCTCCATGCGGTGAGCGGCTCTGCCCTGCCACACCCTTCCGCCTTGGCTGACCATGGACAGCAACCTCTGAAACCCTAAGCCAAAATTGATCTTTCCTCCTTGAATTATTTTTCTTGGATATTTGGTCACAGAGGCAAAAAGCTAACACAGTCATTTCAGTATCGATGGACACAATTATTTCTTCTACGTCTCATAAATTCTGCACGATCACAATGAACGGAAGTTGGGAAACACGGACATTTGAATAGGAGGCTGGTGTTGGGTAGTACACGGTGCTTTTCTGTTTGTAGAACAGGCTCCCTTAGACCCTCCTCCCCTTGTCCTTGGCCTTGTGAGGTCCTCATCCTCCCTCTGCTCTCGGTCAAGTCCCCACAGCACAGGAAAAACTCCCTGAATGTGCTTGGACTTGGCAGAGCTTACTGGCTGCTTACTCGCTGTCCCGGGTACCAGAGGTTCTGTCTGCTTCCATCTGAGTCTCTGCTGGCTGCTTCCAGCCCGTTTCCCCTAGCTGTACTTGCCCTTCATGGTGTGTGGAGTGAGTGCTAGTATGAAAATTCAAGGCAGGCATGGTGGTGCAATCCCATAATCTTAGCATTCTGAGAGGCTGAGGCAGGAGGGTCACAGGTTCAAACTCAGCCTGGCCAATCTGGCAAATTAGTGAGAACCTGTCTCAAAATAAAAAATAAAAAAGGGTTAGGGATGTGGGCTAGTGCAAAACTCTGGGTTTGGTCCCCACTACTGAAAAGAAGGAAGGAAAGAAGGGAGAAGGGAAGAAAGAGAGGAAGAGAGAGAGAAGGAAAAGAAAGAAAATTCAAGTGAGGGGTCAAAGCAAAACCTTAACAGCCAAAGAGTTAACTTCCGCTTCATCTCCTGCAGGGCCACACCTAGCTTTTCTGACAAGACAGTCCTCAGGAGACTGCTACTGCTCTGCAAAGAACGTGTGGGAGCCTGGCCTCTCTGTCTGACCTCCTGCTTGGTGACGTAAGCTCCTCCACACACACACACACACACACACACACACACACACACACACGTATATGCACCCCCCCATGAGGGCCTTGGCTAACAGCGGCCACTGCAGGCTCCATTGACCCAGTAAACCTTTGTTCTTTATCACACTAGTTGTCTCAGGTGCTTTGTTGCAGTTGATACAGCCTGACGGGCCGATCCGCTCGGTGGATTGAGGGATTGGTTTATTTCTGAGGCGCAGTGGATTGTGGTGGAAAATCAGGGGTAAAACCCCCCAGGCAGCTTTGTGGAAGACTAAGAGAAAGGTGCACACTGCGTTTGTGCGATTGAAGCTTTTAGGGGCCTCCTAAGTCTAGCAGTGGGTGAGGGGCTGCATGGCTGGTGAAGCCAGCTCCCAGGGCACCAGCCCAGGTGCACGCCTGCTTCCACGCTGCCCTGCAGCTGGCCGATCCCAGGGACCAGGTGGTTCCTGAGGTCCACCTCTGGGGCTTGAGGGTGGGTGTACTTCCTGGTCCTTCTCTGATTGGGCAGGACCACGCAACTCCTGGCCAATCAGAGGTGGGCAATGACGTCACCCTCCTCAGTCCATACCCAGGATCCTAGAGCAGGAAGATGCAACAGGAAGGGCCCTGGAAGCTGGCCATAGACACAGCAGGAGCAAGAATTATATGTTGTTTTATATCATTCCGATGTTGGCATAACCTACCATGTCTTTATCGACGCGCAAAGTGGTGCCCAGAGGGTGTCCTGAAAACCTGACTTGTGTGGCATTGGGTCAGGGCTGCGCAGAGGAGGTAGGAATGATATAGGGGAAAAAATATAACTCCCAACCTGCTAGATGTCAGTTACGCTGAGTTCGTATTCTCCGAAGTTGAAGAATGAATTCTAAGGAACAACAGAGGTTAAGAGTAGGAAATTTATCGACAGAGAGAGCGCGCGCACTCCTGAGAGACAGGAGGGGACCCGAGTGGGTTGCCATCAAGTCACTTTTCAGGGGAAGTTTTATTATAGAGCACAATCACGAGGCGGGTACAATGTGTGTCAAAATGATGATTAACCAATAATATTACAACTGTAGTCGCTTAGATAACATTGATCCAACGGGGAAGAAGGTCACGTAGCGAAGGGACATGGAAAGAATAAGACATTCCAGGACGGGGTGAATCTGGAGGTCTCCGTGGCCTACCTGGGTGACCTAGACTTTATCAGATCAGATGAGTGTGATCTTCAGTTCATTGTTTATCCTTCATCCTTATCTTGAGTCCTGCCCTTCAATGGATGTGCCTCCAGCCATAGTTGTAGCCTCCAGCCGTAGTTGTAGCATATTCTCCTCTTGTGTATTGACTCCATTGAGGGCCCGGCCCTGTCTATCTGCCTATAATCTTTCTACCTTGCTTAGCTGTCTATAATAGGAAGACTGATTTTGGCACCGATGTTATATTGGTGCATTTGGCACAACCATCCCCGTGATGACTTGGAAGCTGGATAATAAACGGAGTAAGTTTAGAGCTCCAAGAGAAGAGACTAGGAAACAAAACAAATGTGTTGAGTCACATGGGCTGCGTAGGGAGAGAGGCAAGACATAATGCATTCATTCATAAGCAGACACGGGAGGGATCAAGAAAGTACAGAGATTGAGGAATTTGCCAGATTGGGAGTGGCAAAATAAAATAAAATTGAGTTGACAAAATAAAATTGAGGTTTTTAGGCAAAAAAAGAGTCTGGTTGACAAAATAAAATTGAGGTTTTTAGGCAAAAAAAGAGTCTGGTGCAGCGGTGCTTGCCTGTCATCCCAGTACTCTGGCGGCTGAGGCAGGAAGATCACTGGGAGTTCGAGGCCAGCCTGGGCTACATAGTGAGTTCAAGGTCACCCTGAAGTATACAGGGAAACCCTGTCTCAAAAACAAAACAAAACAAAAGTCAATAAACACCAAAAATTGTTCGGCTGGGTGTGGTGGTATACAACTGTAATCCCCAAACCCTGGGAGGCTGAAGCAGGAGGATCACAACTGCAAGCCCAGCTTGGACAATTTAGTGAGATCTTGTCTCAGAGTAGAAAGCAAAAAAGCCCTGAGAGGTAGCTGTGTAAAGCCCTGGGTTTAATCCCCACTCCTGTAACAACGACAGTAACAACATTGTAACTGGGGCTGGAGGTAAATGTCCTTGATCTAGAGTTTCCCTGTTACATCCACCATTAGCGTCTCCACGTGGATTTAGATGTTGCTCAGTAAATCTTTTCAGCTGGGTGAGATGGCTCAGCAAGAAGACAATCAAGGTGTCCTTCTTGGTATTAGTTTACTAAGACTGCTATTTCCAGGGCCACAGGCCCGGCATCTTGAACAGTGGATGCCTGTTTTCTCAGTTTTAGTGGCTGGAAATGCAAGATGCAGGGGTGGGCAGGGTTGGTTTCTCCTGAGGCCTGAAGGTGACACCTTCTCACATGTCCTCTCTTTGTCCTTCCTTTGTGTGTCTCTGTCCTAATCTCCTGTTAGAACACCAGTCATGCTGGGTGTGACGGTGCACACCTGTAATCCCAGCACTCTGGCAGGCTGAGGCAGGAGGATCCCCATGAGTTCGTGGCCAGCTCGGGCTACACAGTGAGTTCAAATGAAACTGACCAGAATTAGATAGTTCAGAGGCCAGTTATATTTTTCAGATAATTGTGCTGACAAGGAAGTGAACAGCTTGGACAAGATTTAAAATGCTTTAATTTTAGTTTGTCTTTCCTCCTTCTTTTTTTCTTTTCTTTTTTTTTTTTTTTTGTGAGGCAGGGTCTCACTCTTTAATTCACACTGGCCTTGAACTCAGTATGTAGTGCAGGCTAGCCTTGAATTCAAAGTGATCCTCCTGCCTCAGCCTCCCAAGTGCCGAGATTACAGGCATGCACCACCACACCAACATTTCTTCTTTTTAATGTAAGCATTTACAGCTGTAAATTTCCCTCTTGGTACTGTTTTGGCTGTGTCCATAAGTTTTTTTTTTTGGTGCTGGGGATTGAACTCAGGGCCTGTGTTTGCAAGGCAAGCACTCTAACCAGCCCTGAGCTAAATCCTCAGCCCTCCATAAGTTTTATTTAGTCTGGCGCATTTTTTTTCATTTGTCTCAAGGCATTTTCTAATTTCCCTTGTGGTTTCCACTTTGATTCATTGGTTATTAGAGAGCGTGTTGTTTAATTTCTTCATTTTTCAATGATTAGTGCTTTTAAAGTAAAGCTTGTCCATTGTGTTTTGTGCTTGGCTCTCTTGTACACAGCTTACAGTTGTGTTTTTGTTCTGTTACCAGTTTCACAATTTCCGCCTTATCACCTAATTTTCATTTAATGTATTTTGTTAATTTTCGCTATCTTACTTGTTTGCTTTTGGGGCCTCGTGGTTGCCAGGTGAGCAGCCGACTGCTTAGCTTCAGCCCCAGCCCTCGATCGATTTTTTAATTCCTTTTTCTTTAACCCTTTTTTTTTTTTTTTTGGTGCTGGGGATCGAACTCAGGGCCTTGTGCTTGCTAGGCAAGCACTCTACCACTTGAGCTAAATCCCCAACCCATGTTTGTTTTTGTTTTTTGAGGCAGGGTCTCACTGTGTAGCCCAGGCTAGCCTTGAACTCAGCGATCTTCCTGCCTCAGCCTCTAGAGTGTTGGGATCACAGGCGTGCACTGCCACGCGTGACAAGTGATTTTTGGTTTGAAGTCTCAGCAATTCTGAACCCAAAGTGGCAGGAGTGGTGGCCCTTCCCAGCTGTGGAGGAGCCAGGAGCGGCCCGTCCCGGGGCTCCCCCGGCTCGGCTCCGGAGGGCGCAGGGAGGTCCCCAGCGGCTCCAGCCAAAGCCCCTCGCCCGTGAAGCTGCGGGGCGCAGGCAGGGACGGTCCAGGAGCCGCTCCTGGCCTCCCTCGGCCACCGCGGGGGTCACCCGGACAGGGCGGAAGGGCGAGGAGGGAGGCCGTCTCTCCAGGAACCTCCGGAGTGCTCCTGCCTCAGCCTTCAGGTCGCAGACCTCAGAGGAGCCCCTCCGCCCCTTTGGGGAGCCTGAGCCCCGGCCTGCAGGGGGCGCCGGCGTCCTCCTCGAAGCCCAGCTCCTGCGACCCTGCCAGCGTCGCCAGCGTCCTGCGCTGTTGTGGGCAGGCTCACGCAGCCCTGGATTCCAGCCTCTCCGCAGCTGGCCAGACCCGGCCAGGAAACCCTGACCCAGCAGCGCGGGGACAGAACCAGGGACCCGGGCCCGGAATGGCCCCGTCTGTGCCCAAGTCCGCGGGTCGGAACCTGAGCCCAGGAAGCCCGGTGCAGGCGTGGGCTGCTGCCGAGAGGGGCCTGAATCCCCCATTTTGCTTCCTAGTCCTGGGATTGGGGGAGAGCAATGTGCCTAAGAAACGTGTAGTCCCCCGGGTGTGGGAGTGCTGGCCTAAAATGCCAGCACTCTGGGAGGCTGAGGCAGGAGGATTGCAAGTTTGAGTGCTGTCGGGGCAATTTATCAACTGCAAGACCCTGCCTCAAAATAAAAAAATAAAAAATGGCTAGGGGGGTTGGGATGGTCACCTAGCAAGCGCAGGGCCCTGAGTTCCATCCCCAGCACAAAAAAAAAAAAAAAAAAAAAAAAACTTGGGGTGGAGTCGGGGGGAGGTGTTGATCCTCAAACCCAGGACCCGCCTTGTGCTCTGCAAACCGGCATCTCGGAGCGCCAACTCCAGTGTTTAGGTTTGAGACTCAGGTTCCGCAAAGCATGATTATTTTGGTTCCAGTCCCCAGTTAAGGTGGCTTGCTGTATGTAACTCGGGTTGCGCGTGATGTGGTCCAGGCTGCTGCTAAGCGCTGGTGGGTGTGCTGGGTGGAGGGTCCCAGGATGGATGGGAGCCGAGAAGGCCTGCACCCGGGACTCCACTCCAATCACTGGGGAAATAAACTTCAAGCAGGTCCAACTTTATTTTTGTTTTGTTTTTGTTTTTTTGAGACAAGGTCTCACTATGTATCCCAGGCTGGCCTTGAACTCACAGAGATCTTCCTGCCTCAGCCTTCCTATTGCTGGGATTTCAAGCGTGCACCACCATGCCTGTGTGCTGTTTAAGAAGCAGGGGATCTCTCGGTGCTGTCCCACTCTGCACAGCTGTACTCCATCACGCCGAAGGTTGAGGTTCTCCATGCTCAAGCAAAGGTGGGCAAGGGCACTGAACAGAGACAGAAGGTAAGGAAATGCTGGGGTCCCTTTGCCCCACTCCCCCGTATTCATCTTCTCTTTGGGAACATTGCCGTAGAGGCCCCCAACAAGATGCTCAGCCAGTAACCCTGCGAAGAAGTGGGAGCCAGGCGTGGCAATGCATGCCTGTAATCCCCGCTCCTGGGGAGGCTGAGGCAGGAGATTGGGAAGTTGGAGCCCAGCCTGGGGAGGCATCTGGCTTTAGCCAGGGCTATTTCCTTTCAAAGGGTGTGAGGGACTCCATCAGACCACAAATAAAAGCTGCCAGCAAATGAGAATTTGCCCCCTGTGGCCAGAGCATTCCCACTTTCACCTGCCTGGCCACCTGCTGGGGCCTGGGAGCCCCTGGGGTATGTGTGGGCTGCTGTGAAGATCGGGCTTCCAGTCCTGTGAAGCTGTGACGTTTGTTCAGCCATTAGAATTCTGTGAGCTCTGACAACCTGGTAAAGTGGGCAGGCAGAGGAGAGCTCTGTGCCCCGGTTTCCTGCCCTGCGTCACACCGGTCAGAGCCGGGCCTCCTGCAGAGTCCCCACTCGCACAGGGTTTTGTCGGCTGGAAACCAGAGGCGGGGGCTGCAGTTGGCAGGTGGGGTGGAAGGCGGGTGCGGCCAGGTGAGACAGGCTTCTCCCAGCAGAAGGGCACAGTGAGGACCCCGGGTGGCCTGGGGGCTGCCGCCGGGCTCGGTCACCCACCTCTATACTGTGCCAGGACCCATCAGAGCCCTCGGGAGAGGTTTTTAAATACATAAAATAAAACACATAGTATGGCAAAGGAAGCCAACGGCAGGGACGTATTGTTATCCAAACACTAAATAATAAATATGTGATGGGTGACTCGTGTGCTTCTCCCTTGGTGGGTCACCCACAGGGTTGGCAGCAGGTCCAAGCAGGACCAGGTTTTTTTTTTTTTTTTGGTGGTGGTGGTATTGAGAAGTTTACTCAGAGCTTTTCCCAGTCCTTATTTATTTGTTTGTTCTTTTATCTAGAGACACGGTCTCACTAAGTCAGTAAATTGCCCTGGCTGGTTCCAAAAAGCAGGACCTCTGGGTGTGGTGGCACACGACTGTAATTCCAGCTCTTGGGAGGCTGAGGCACGATGATCTCCATGAGTTCAAGGCCAGCCTGGGCTATGTAGCGAGACCCTGCCTCAAACAACCAAAAAAAAAGAAAAGGAAAAGCAGGACCACTTTTGAAGTAGTGATGAGCAAAACCAATCCTGTGAATTACCTGCATTGACTCTACTGCTGTGAGGGACAGTGATCCCAGCATGTCACCGAGCGCTGGCGACAGGTGTCACAGGTGTGGACTCTGGCCTCATCTCAGAGAGAAACCTCAATCCCAGCTTGCCATTAGTAGGGACAACAGTGTCACTTTCCTCTCACCCGAGTCCCTGGCTGCCTGCCTGTCCCTGCCCGTCCATCGCAGCCCTTGTCACTGGGCTCCCCTCCTGTCCCCCTCTGCCCTGAACCCCAAATGCCAGGCTGCTCCATCGAGATGGGACAGAAGCAACAAAGATGAGCAGAAAAGAGACGAGGAAGATCAGATTTTCAAAATTGTACTTTTAAGAAGAACTGCCCTGGGGTTGGGGATTTAGCTCAGTGGTAGAACGCCCGTCTAGCAAGCGCAAGGTTCTGAGTTTGATCCCCAGCACCCCCGCCAAAAAGGAAAGAAAGAAAGGAAGGAAGAAAGAAAGAAAGAAAGAAAGAAAGAAAGAAAGAAAGAAAGAAAGAAAGAAAGAAAGAAAAACTGCCACTTCAGGATACAAAGTTACTTGAACCTTTATCCTTTCCTGGAAATACAAAAAACCCGGGAGAGACACAATGAGTCTGTAAATTACACTTCCTGCCACAGACTCCGCCCTCAAGGAAACAGCAACAGAGTGGCAGCTATTTCAGCTTCAAAGAGGGGTTAGGGTGGGGTCAGGGTTTGCATTTTGACACAGCTGGAACGCACATCCTAGAGCACCCATCTTTTGTCTTTCTTTCTTTTTTTTTTTTGAAGCAGGGTCTTGCTGTGTAGTTCAGGCTGCCCTTGAGCTCACTGTGTAACCCAGGCTGGCCTCGAACTTGCAGCGATCCTCCAGCCTCCTGAGTGCTGGGATTACAGGCGTGGGCCACCATGCCCGGCTCCTAGATTTTAAAGACCCTTCAGGCCTGGTAAATATACTCAGCTCCAGATCATAATCGATCTCTTCTCTCTCTCTCTCTCTCTGCCCTTGCTGTATTTCTTTGAGTGTGTATCTTAACTTCCTGCCTAATAAATGCCTCCTACTGATCCATCCTGAAAGTTCTTTTTCCATGACCACAGTCAGGAGAATTGAATTCCACAGGTAGGGTGGGTTTAGGAAGCCCCTGAGACCCTGTCCTGTGACAGTGTCCCCACTCCTTTCCCCTTCTGGCAGGGGCCTGAATCCAGTCTTGGCCACGAGCAGCTGCAGGTTGTAGGGGGAGAGTTTGCTCCCAGAACTGAGTGCCTGAGAGGGCAGGGTGAGCCTTGCCTGTGGTTGCAGGTGTGTGGCGGCCCACCCTGGCATAGACATGACAGTCACACACAAAGGACTTGATGTTTGATGCAGTTTCTTAAATCCCAGTGCCTGGGAGCCGCTGAGAGCCGCTCCCGGTGCCACTGATGCAGTTTATTCTGCACGAACTGAGCTCGTTGTCCCACCAAGTCAAGGAATGAAATCACAGGCCAGAGGAGGAAGTTAGCGAGCAGGAGATGAGGGCCTAGCAAAGGGGCTGTGGACATGACCTGTCGATCAAAGAGGTGCCGGACACAGGCACAGAACAGCTTCTGAGTCCCGCACCTGGCACCCATCAGAGACTGATGTATCCAGTTTTTCTGGGGGGAGATCAAGGTGGGTTTTCGTGGGATGACATAGATCTGATGCCAGAATGGGGGTATAAAAGACAGCAGCCTTCAAGCACTTGGCCACTATGAGCCTTTTCATCGGCCTGCCCTGCACCCTGCAGCGCACACTTCTTTGCTCTCTTTTTTCTACTTTTAACATCTTTAACACATGTATTTTAATAGCATCTATGTTTTTCACTTTTCCAATTCTTTGAGTAGGACGAGAGTCTGGAAGGGACTCCTGGGCACCTGGGTACCCGTTAACCTTAGGAGAGTGTTTGTTAGATGTAAGGAGACAAAAAATAGCTCCTGGATTTCCAGGAAGGGTCCTGAGTGGGTCACACAAGATCCCTCAGTCCAACACTTCTTGTGGATAAGCAGAGCATGGGAATTGCTTACTCATTTAGTGGCCACCTATCAGAGGAGGCCCTGTGAATTTTCTTTTCTTTTGGTTTATTGAGACAGGCTCTCAAAATGTAGTTCAGGGGCTGGGGATTTAGCGCAGTGGTTAGAGTGCCTGCCTAGCAGGCATGAGGCCCTGAGTTCAATCCCCAGCACCCTCCCAAAAAAAAAAAATGTAGTTCAGGCTGCCCTTGATCTCGTTGTGATCCTCCTGCCTCAGCCTCCTGAGTTTTGAGATTATAGGCATGTGACACCACACCCAGCTGGGACACCATCTTCTGTGCAGTCCCTTGGTGACCAAAATGTCTTCATTCTGTGAACAAAGAACCTGAGTCTCAGAGCTGCATGGTTCCTTGTGGATTCCCAGCTCCTTGCAGCAGACAGTGTCTAAAGCCGGAAGCCAGCTGAGGTCCACCTGAATGTGCTGGACTCAAGGCAAGAGGGGATTTACGTTGCTGCGGTTTTGCGATTTTCCGTGCAAAGCTGATCTGTGTACCGTCACATCGAAAGACAAAGCCAGCTCTGTGCAGTGTCCATTCAGAACTCTTCAGTGCCACTCGTGCCAAGCTGCGACCCATTAGGGCCGGCATGGTGGCCACAGCAGACCCAGCCTTGCACTTCTGAGTTCTGGAAATTGCTCTTCGCCGGGAGCACCCTGGGTTCCTGTGGATTTCTGTCCTGTTCCACCTGTCTTTGATATCTCTGCTCTCTGAGCCTGCAGAAATTACTCTGGGCCATCACCCATCAACGTGGGTGAATTCTTCCCCACCTCTCTTCCTTGGATGAATGCCCTACTTTGTAGGGAACGGCCTGGCCACATGCTAATGATCAGCTAGAGTATACTTAGGAGCAAAATTGCTTCTCCTACTCTTCCAGTGTGGAACCCCGGAATTAGACAACCCCTGTGTCTCAGTCGCTTTCCTCATCGCTGAGCCGCGGTACCTGATGCACAATTTACGGAGGAGGAGAGGTTTATTCTGGTTCAGGTTTCCGTCCGTATTTGGCTGGCTCCAGGGCAGAACACTGGCAGAACAGCTCGGTGAAGGAGAGCTGCTCACTGCAAGGTGAGTAGGAAGCAGAGAGAAAAGGGAGGAGCAGGGAGGGAGATAAACCCTCCCAGGCCACGCCCCCAGAAACCAGACCACACCCACTGACAGGCCACGTCCCCAGCAACCAGACCACACCCAAGGACAGGCCACGCCCCCAGTAGCCAGACCACACCCCCACTGACAGGCCACCCCGCCAGCAACCAGACCACACCCCCAGCAGCCAGACCACGCCCCCAGCAGCCAGACCACACCCACTGGCAGGCCACGCCTCCAGTGGCATATGTCTTGGGACCAAACCTGGCCTCATAACAGCAAGCCAGCTACGGTATTAGCCCATAATCCCGTCACCTTCCACAAGTGCCACCTTTGAGAGGCATTTTGTGCCCTGCACAAAGGATATGACAATGGCCCTGCAGAGTGAACTTCGCCCCGGCAGCAAGTCATGCCTTGGGTGGGTGACTGGGTGCACCTGGGTTTTCTGTACCCACACATGTCTCTTGGGTGTGTGGTCAGTTTTCAAATGAAAAGTCTGTTGTTCTTTAGGCCTGTGCTTTCCCTTGACTTTCTGTTTCCTGATTCCTTTCTGAGCTTCTGTGTCACCTGATACCCTCCTCAGAAGCCTCCTGCTAAGGGACAGACAGACTGCTTCTCGGGGCGTGACCGTGTTGCCCTCCTTGTTGTCCATCAAGCTTGTGGTAGGCGGCTGCTCCGTCTGACGCCAGCCTGGGGTGTGACACCTGGCTGCAGGAATTTAACGACTGTGTGGTGCTCACAGGGGATGACGCCAGAGACCCCCAGACAGGATTGCTAAGATAACAGGCAGACTGGGCAGGGCCAGCACTGGGGACAGACCTGAGCACCCAGGAGCAGTACCCAGGCTGGGAATGTCGACACCCTCAGGAGGGGACAGGAATCAGCCCCACAGGCCGTGCAGACTCTGTAACACTTTCCATTCCTCCCAGAAGCCACCACTGTCCCCCGCCTGCCCCCTGCAGCTGACACAGGCTGCCCAGGAGGGGACCCAGCAGGGAGTAAGAGTGGGGGCACGGTGATGAAATGGACTCTGATTCCTCAGCAGTAGTGACCCTGGGTCGCTCGGCTGCCTCCTGAGGGCAGGGTGACCCTGGTGGGGCTGGGGAGGCATCCTGGGCCAGCGTAGGCAGAGACGAGCAGAGGCAGCCACAGGATCTTCCGTTTCCACCATGTTCAGGAGGGCCCAGGTAAGCGAGGCTGCAGGTGTCTGCTGGCCAGGTGTCCATTAGGACACTTAATCCCCCTGGCTGCAGCTCCCGGGAGTTTCCCAGGGGCCTCTGGGGAGCTGAGCACTCTGCCAGCCCCAGGACGAGGAAGGTGATGGTAGTAGAGGACACGGTGGCATGAGACTGGCACTCCAGTGCCCCTGGCCGGACTGAGGGACTCGTGGGCAACACTGCCAGAAATACAGATCAGTAGGTGCCAGGAGCCTCCTGCCCTCCTGGCTTTTTTTTTTTTTTTTTTTTTAGGTTTTTTGAGGCAGGGTCTCACTATGTAGCTGAAGCTGGCCTTGAACTCATTAACCCAGGCTGGCCTTGAATTTGGAATGATTCTCCTGCCTCAGCCTCCCAAGTGCTGAGATTATAGGTGTGCACCACCAAGCCCATCTACCTTTTGGCTTTTTTTTGGTGAGGGCTTTTGGGCCTCCCTGTGGAAATTCAGGGGTTCAGAAGGCCCATGAGCGAGATCAACATTGGGGGGCCCCTGCTGGCAGTGTCCACGGTGGCTGTTTCACTCCAGTACCCCTAAGTGGGGCCACTGCTGGGCTGTCGCTAACAGAAGTCCAGTGCTAAATGGTGCAAATGACACCCAGGCTGCCTGTGCTCCTGAGAGAGAGGGGCCTGGAAAGCTTTTACCACCTCCAGCTGCGCCTCCAAAGTGTGAAGAGCACTGGGCTGTGGCCCTGGCCGCCCGGCACCTCGGCGCACACTCAACCCTAGTCTCCCTGGTGTGGCAACTGGGGGTGGAGGGGGGACAAGTGTGATGGCTCCTGATGCCAAGGCTGGGCTGAGCAGGGGAGTGGCGCTGGCTGATCCAGGGGCGCCACACAAGCTGGCCAGGCAGGGAGCCGGCACTGCAGCCCCCAGGGCTTGGGTCACCCCTGCGAGAGGAGTCCCAGGCTGGGGCAGGATGATCCAGGAGTGGGAGCGCCCCTGGGAGGGGGCCCTGCCGTCCACTGGCTACAGAGTCCCAGCTCTGCTCCCTGCCACGGGGAACCACACCTCTCCAGCCCTCACCCGCCCGGCTCCTGGGCAGATTTGGCCTCATCAGGCTTCTGCAGAAGGCAGAGGGGAGGGAGGTCCGCATCCCCACTCACCAGCCCCCTCCCTGCTGGGTCCTGCTGCTCAGCCCCAGCCCCAGCAACCCAGGAGCCCCCTTTCTCCTGTAGTCCTTCAAGCCTCTGGTTTTGCAGTGCGTCCTACTGTCACTGATATCTGGGTAGCCTCAGTGTGCCCTGCCACCACTGTCACTATTCCCTGAAGTCTTGGAAAGAGTCCCGACAGTGGGGATCAGCCACCTGAGTTGGGTAGAGAAGATGCATTTCCAACAAGCTGTAGGTGACATAGAAATGGACTGTCCTTAGACCACACTTGGAGAAGCAGGGACCAGGGAGGGTTTGATTGTCCTTGTGCTTTGTTTTGTTTTTTAATTCTTTTTTTTTTTTTTTTTTGGTGCTGGGGATTGAACTTAGGGCCTTGTGCTTGCAAGGCAAGCACTCTAACCACTGAGGTAAATCCCCAGCCCCCATTTTTTGTTTTTTTGAGACAAGGTCTTGCTATTTAGTCCAAGCTGGGCCCCAAACTTACTATGTAGCCCAAACTGGTCTCTAACTCTCAGCGATCCTCCTGCCTCAGCCTCTGGAGTGCTGTGATTGTAGGAAACACACCACCACGTCTGGCAGAGGTGTTGATTTTCCTGACGCAATGTGCCATGCATTCTGTAGGGCAGGGGTCCCACAGGTGACCAGAGAGCTGACCGTCTCCAGCCAGAAAGGGAGACGGGCATAAGCGGGTGACACCACAATGACCCCACTGGTGTTTGCTCCCACAGGTGGGGAGGAGGATGTGGGCAGCCGGGGCCAGGATGGCGCCCTTATGACCTTGACCAGGTGCGCTGGAGCTGAGACCAGTCAGGGATGGGGAGGTTTGGGGAGCAGCATATGAGCCCAGGCTGGGTGACCAGGGCGTCTGTGTGCTTTCCACGGTCAGGCGCCGAGCGAGCAGGCTTGGTGGCTGCTCCTTGCTCAGTGAGACGCTGCCCCTGTGCCCAGATTGCATGTCACTCATTCTTTAGGCACTGCCGGCTGGTGTTGTCGGACACTCCTGACTCAACTAGCAGATCTTCTGGAGCTGGAACTCGGTACTCAGAGTCCCCAACCAAAGCTGTACTGAGTACTGTTAGAGAGGGGAGCAGGTGGCTTGTCACGGTGGTGCATGCCCCTAATCCCGGCAGTCTCGGAGGCTGAGGCGGGAAGATCACAAGTTCCAGAGTCCAGCCTGGGCAATTTAGGGAGACCTTGTCTCGAAATGGAAGGTAAAAAGGGCCAGGGATGTAGCTCGGTGGCAGAATACCCCTGGGTTCCATCCCCAGTGCTGGGGCCGAAAGGCAAAGCAGCTGAAGAAGAAAAGGGAGGCCTGGTAGGTAGGTGTTCCCAGACTAGCGAGTGGGCCAGCCCACGCACACCTGGTGCTAATCCCTCAGTCACAAGATACTTTCCTATTCTGCGATTCTCAAGAACAAAGACCATTTCTTCCTGAGGCCTCTTGCTGGTTGCCAAGCTCATGGCAATGAAAGCAAATGTCCCTAATGCTGGCTTCGCCCCCTCCCTGGTCGTGGACAAGACTCGTAGCCAGGACAGCCTGGGCAGCGTGGCCATCAGGGGCAGCTGGAGGCTGAGGCTGCCCGCACAGCTGTGTTGTCTCAGTGGGACCACAGGCTCCAGGTGGGGGAGCTGCTGCGTGGATGTGGGGTGCAAGGGGGGGCAAGGGCTCCTGAGCCACCTCCCCAGGGGGCAGGAGGAGGGAGAGAGTTTACCCTCATCACTCTCAAGGGCTGCTGGGTGTCAACCAGGGAGAAAGGGTGCTTTTTTTTTTTTTTTGGTGCTGGGGATTGAACTCAGGGCCTTCTGCTTACAAGGCAAGCACTCTAACCACTGAGCTAAATCCCCAGCCCCATAGCACTGTGGGCTATGAAGGCCAAGCATGGGGCACCCACTCCTTGGGCCTCTCTTAGAGGTACTGCTTTGGGACCCTTGGAACCCTGTGTAGCCCTGGCTGAACTCGAACTCACAGCGATCCTCCTGCTCACCACCGCGCTCCTGGGCAACAGAGGTGCTCTTGATGGGTCCAGGAGAGCCAGGGCCCAGCCTGGGCAACTTTGTTAGAGGGAGGACAAAGCCCTCTGTCTGGTGTCCAGGACCTGGGCCCGGCCACAGCCCTACGGCATGTACATGCATGCACATGCACACGTGCACAGACAGACAGACAGACACACCATGCATGCACACTCTTGCTCTGTCATGCACACACACAGTCCAGTTGCCATCCACAGACCCCCGGGAACCTGTGTCTGGGGAGCCCGGAGCAAGGAGCAACTAACTGCTCATGTGTGGCCCGCAGTGCTGCTGTTTAAAGGAGGGAGGCACCAGGCTGGGCGGGGCCCTAACTGTGACGTGTGTCTCTGTTCGCCTGGCCAGACACCGAGTGGACGCTGGCCCTAAGCGCAGCTGCAGCTGGGTCTGTGCAGGATGAGGGAGCTCATGGTGGATGCCAAGGATGGAGGAGAGAGAACTGGGGGGCTGGAAAGCTGAGGTCCTGAGCCCCCCACGCCTTGGACATCCTTGTGTAAGTGAGCAAGGACGCCTGCTTCAGGATGAACCCTCCTTCAGGGCCACGAGTCTTGCCAGGCCCAGTCCAGGGGCTCAACTTTGTGGCCACCCCATCGGTAACCAGCAGAGGGGACAGCACCCTGAGCAACCTGTCCACACTAGGCCAGCTTCTGCCGGGCAGCCCCACGGTAAGGCTGGGGGGGGTGCAGGTACAGAGCCCTCCCTCCCACTTCCTGTCCCTGCTGCTCTGACGGGGCACAGAAAATGCCTGAGCTCTGTGGGGGGACTCAGGCCATCCCCAGAGCAAACTGGGGAAATAGAGGCAGACCCACCAGGAAGGTGCTGCAGGGGCCCAGCCCACCCTTGGCTCACTGCCCTCTGGGAAGTGTGCCTGGGGCTCTGGATTTGTTCAGGCCAGAGGTGGGTGTTGGGCAGGACAGAGACCAGACCGCCTCCTTCCCGGGGAAGGAGCTGGGTGGGAGAGGTCTTTAATTGCTTTGCACTAATCTCACAGGCCGATGCCTTCCCTGCGGTGTCTGTGGGAAGCCACAAGATGAGACCAAAAGCTACAGTGTGTGATTAAATTAAAAATTACTGCAATAAAAGACACATTGCCATGAATCCCTCTCAAAATCCTCTCCCTGGCTTTGAACACACTCATCTCATCATTCTTGCGACTTTCTGAAGCAGGTCTGGAGTCCTCTTTCCTGATTATCTTTAGTTGTGGTCCCTGGATGTCCTCAATCCGTTCAAAACATTGATCTTTCGTGGTCATTTTGACATTGCAGAAGAGCCAGAAGTCATATAGTGCCAGATCCAGTGAATTAGGCGGATGAGGATACACAGTCATGTTTTTGTGAATCTGCTTTTCTACTAGGTGGTATACAGCACTGGGCACTCACAGAATTTTTGATCACACCGTGTAAAGACACTTCAACTTTTGGAAGATCTGCATTTCCATTCTGCTTGGTCACCATCCCGCTGGGCGGGCAACGGCTTTACCTTTCGTGCCTTGGTCTCCCCACCTGCCCCACTGGAGCCCTAAGCCTTTCTTTTCAGATACCCTGGCTCAGTGACAGAGTGATGAGCCGCCCCACTCTCTCTCTCCGCAGGCAGCCGCGGCTCAGGCTGCAGGCCGGGTCCCCTTCCCCACGGCCGATGTTCCCGCGCACGCTCACTACACCCTGGGCGTGGTGATCCTGCTGGTGGGACTCACAGGGATGCTGGGCAACCTGACGGTCATCTATACCTTCTGCAGGTGCCTGGCTGGTGGGCTGAGCACAGAGACGGGTGGGCAGGAAGCAGGGCTGTCAGAGACGGGCGGGGAGGCAGCGCCAACCCTGCTGAGGTCTCGGGGCGGGCTGCAGCCTCCAGCCCAGGGAAGGGCCAGGGAAGCACGTGCTGACTGGCCCGGGCACATGCCCTGCGGAAGGCAGGGACAATGGGGACCCTCCGGTCTCTGCCCCAGCAAGCATCCTGCCTCCACCTTGAGGAGCATCCCTGGGCACCTGGATCTTGCGTCCTCAAGCCCCTCAGTGGGCTCCCCACCTCGCCCTGTGGGTGGCTGATGGCAGAGACGGGAGGCAGCACTGTGAGCCTAGACCGAGGGACCCCACCCACCTCCACCTAGCAGCACTGAGCAAAGTCATTGTCCCCTGCTCACCTGCAAATGGGACTGTGCTCTTCTGTGTGAGCCGGGTGGTGATTTCTAAGGTCCTGTGTGTACCTTGCCCAGCAGGGGAGGGTTTAGATCCTGCCTGTGCCGCTCACTGAGCTTCATGAGCCGGGGTCTCAGTGTCCTCATCTGGAAAATGGGAGCAGAAATATCTCTTTCGGGGGAGACCCAGAGAGGAACAGGGACAAAAGACAAGGTTTGTGAAGGTGACTGCTTGTGGTCACAGATATCAGCTCCTCTACCCTTTTCCACCATCAGGATGAGGGGCTCCAAGACAGCTGTGCTGGGCCAGGCAGGAGCCTAGAAGGAAGGGGATGAGGATGGATCTGAGCAGGAGGGAGGCAGCCAGGGCACAGGGCACTCGGGAGGAGGCAGCTGAGGTTGTGGCTGGAGAGGTCTGTCCAAACCCGAGGGTTCCAGAAGGTGGCGTTTGCAGAGACCCTGCTCCCTGCTTTGTCCCAGGGGAACCACCTTGGGGTCCCCTGAGCCAGAGCTGGTGCTGCTGGGGTCAGCCACTGCCTGGGAGTGACTGCTGGGTGGAGGCACAGGTGGCTGGCTGTTCCCTGCTGTCCACACACACACGCAGGAGTGTGGTGTGTGTGGGCGTGTGTGTGCAAAGCCTGCGTGCATGCACATGCAGGTGTGTGGTGTGTGTGTGCAGATGCCTGTGTATGGAGGTGTCAGGAAGCATCCCGACTACCTTCTGACCCCCCATAGGAGCAGAGCTCTGAGGACCCCGGCCAACATGTTCGTTATCAACCTTGCCGTCAGCGACTTCCTCATGTCCTTCACCCAGGCCCCTGTCTTCTTCGCCAGCAGCCTCTATAAGCGGTGGCTCTTTGGAGAGGCAGGTTGGCACCTGGGGCTCTCTCCTGCTGGAGGGAGGAGGCGGGGCTTGACTGGGGTGCCTGCTTTGCGGGGGTCCAGATGAGGCTACTGCTCTTCCTGGGCACGGAGCAGGTAGCTGCTGCCTCCATGCATGAGTGAGTGAGGTCGGGTTTGGTCCTGAGGCCTCCATAGCCCCACGTGGATGTGGAGTAGACGGGTGCAGAGGGCTCAGGCCCGCTCTCCCGAGATTGGGAAAGAGGTGCGTTCATCCCATCCCAGACCCGGCTTTCCCTTGAGCCCCCGACGGGCTCCCCGCCCGGGGCTCAGGCAGATTCCACCCACAGGCTGTGAGTTCTATGCCTTCTGTGGGGCTCTCTTTGGCATCACCTCCATGATTACCCTGACGGCCATCACCCTGGACCGCTACCTGGTGATCACACGCCCACTGGCCACCATTGGGCTGGCATCCAAGAAGCGGGCGGCGCTTGCCCTGCTGGGCGTCTGGCTGTATGCTCTGGCCTGGAGTCTGCCACCCTTCTTTGGCTGGAGTAAGTGGGTTGGTGGCATTGGGAGGGTGCATTCAAATTCTGAAGAGGTAGGTGAACTTGGGCTGGGCCGAGCTGTCAGGGACCAGGGTCCACATGAGCCTCAAGTCAGATGAGAATTTTCGGGGGCGTTGCTAGCAGCAGGAGAAACTGGGTGCTCTGTCAGGGGCCGCAGAGTCACCTGGGCAGCCTGCGCCCCACGCAGCGGTGCTCGGGTGGGCTGAGGTGACAGGTACGTGGCATCGCCAGCCTGTATGGGACAGGCTGGGCAGGGGCTGAGCCCAATCCCCCACACAAGGCCCTGCTGGACCAGAAGCCCCAGGCAGGGCCGGGGTGAAGGCTGAGTCTCCGCCCTGCTCCAGGCGCCTACGTGCCCGAGGGCCTGCTGACGTCCTGCTCCTGGGACTACGTGACCTTCACGCCTTCTGTGCGCACCTACACCATGCTGCTCTTCTGCTTCGTGTTCTTCCTGCCGCTGCTCATCATCATCTACTGCTATGTCTTCATCTTCAGGGCCATCCGGGAGACGGGCCGGTGAGTGTCCCGCGGCGGGAGAGGCTGCCACCCGCTGGGTGCTCCCGGCTCCACCTGGGCACCTCTTAGGCATGGTAAAGGGATGGAGGGGCACCCAGTAAAGCCATGGGAAGACCCTGTTCTGGAGAGGGTGTCCTCTCTTGAGTGTCCTCAGTGACGGTCCCTGAGGCCCTCACTGCAACCCAAGAGGGGCCTGACCCAGCCCTCCACCTCTGAGGGCCTTCGAGAGCTGCGGGGAGTCCCCAGGGCGGTGGCGGCAGTGGCAGCGGCTGCGCAGTGAGTGGAAGACAGCCAAGATCGCACTGCTGGTCACCCTCCTCTTCATCCTCTCCTGGGCGCCCTACTCCACTGTGGCCCTGGTGGCCTTTGCTGGGTGAGTAGGTGCCATGGGGCTGGGGCAGGGGCTGATTCGTGGAGGCTCCAGGGCACATGCTGGGGGTGCTCTGGGCCACCCCCAGATCCAGACTCCTTGGAACATACTGTTGTCCCTGAGGATCCAGACCCCTCCTTGGTGGTATTTGGGCACTGACCTTCTTATCTAGGGATGGCCTGGGCCAGGTTTCTCTAAGGCAGCCAGGGAGTGGTGGGCATCAGGCAGGTTGAGGGTTTGGAACAACTTCAAAGAGATTCTGGGGGCCAGGGGCAAGGGAGGACAGCAGGAGGGAGAGTGGGACCTGGGGACCCTGCCCAAGCCTGCACACCTTCCCAGGGCCCCACCCTAATCGCCCCCGGCTTCACTCCCCCCACCTCAGCCCAGCATTCTCCCTGGCATTGCCAGGCCTGCAGGAGGGCAGGGGCTCGCTGGGCTGTTGGTCTGATTGGACTGGGGTTTAGGTCCTGAAGAGGGGTGGGGATCCCACACCTTCTCTGTCCTAGGTATGCACACATCTTGACGCCCTACATGAATGCAGTGCCAGCCGTCATTGCCAAGGCCTCTGCCATTCATAACCCCATAATTTATGCCATCACCCACCCCAAGTACAGGTGGGCCACCTCTAGGCCTCTGGGGCCCTACCCTGGGCACCGAGGCCTGGGCCTGTGGGTGGGGTGGGGCTTGCCTCTCTCCAGGCTCTTGGAAGGGTTGGTGGGGAGCAGTGACCCTGAGTGGGGCCTGGGGTGGGCGAGGCCTTTTTTGAAGGGATATCAGGGCTTCTGGCAGGTCTGATCCTAACTATGGGGTCTTCGAGTTGAGTCATAGGCAGGCAGCCAGGGTCTCTGAGCAGCCATTCTGCCCAGCAAAGACAAACCCCCTGACAGCAGTGTCCTGGAGGGACCCAGCAGGGACACAGGACCTGTCCTCAAGGACCCTGGCAGGTCTGGGGCACCTGTGGACATCCGTGGCCAGCATGTGCTTGGCTGATAAGAATCCCAGCAGGAGCCCCCCCACCTCTGGGACTCTTTGGCCTGATGGCATCTGTCACTCACCACCCTCCAAAGCCAGCTGCAGGGCTCAACTGGTCCAGCCTGGAGCACTCAGGGCACCCCTGCTACCCCAAGTCTCTCCGCCTACTCCTGGCGCTGGGGCTTTATCTCTGTCCCAGCAACCCTCCAAGCCGGCCAGCCTGCTTCCCTTGGGGTCTGTGTGTCTGTCTGCCCCCAGCCTGTCCCTTGGCCATAATCAGTTGCGTGACCCGCAGGGTGGCCATCGCGCAGCACTTGCCCTGCCTGGGGGTGCTGCTGGGTGTGTCAGGCCAGCGCGCTGGCCGTTCGTTCAGCTATCGCTCCACGCACCGTTCCACGCTGAGCAGCCAGGCCTCCGACCTCAGCTGGATCTCGGGACACAGGCACCAGGAGTCCCTGGGCTCCAAGAGCGAGGTGGTGAGGATGCTGGGCGCGTGCTCGCTGGCCCCTTGCCACCCCTTCCTCAACCTGCCCCGGGCCCTGTTGGGTTGAGAGCCTCTGGGCCCCTCCAACTTCCTGTGTCCTCCTCCAACTTCCTCCTCCTCTGTGGTTTCAGCCTGAGTTTGGATCTTCCGGCTCCAGGTCACCTTTTTCTGTGCCAAAATGATCCTCAGAGGCAAAGACGAAAAAGACTGGCCTAGGGCTGGGGATTTAGCTCAGTGGTAGATGCTTACCTTGAAAGCTCAAGGTCCTGCATTCAATCCCCAGCACCCCCCCCAAAAAGAAAGATTAGCGTTTCCGGCCCCAAAGAGCATCCAGAGCATCCAGACCGAGTGCCCTGCCCTGAGGAGCTGCGGAGAGCAAGCTGCAGGGAGTGCAGCCTCGGCTTACCCAGCATCACCTCGGGAGCCTGGGCCTCCGTGGCTCCCAGAGTTGGTGTCAGCTCAGGGAGCCTCTGGTGTCCCACGGCCTGGCACAGTGGTCCCTGAACGTCCCCAGGAGTGGCCCCTGCTCTCTGGCTCCTGCCCTGGCCACAGTCGGGCTCCTCCTTCCTTCTGCTTTTAGAGCTTTCTGTGGCCCTCAATGAAAACCACTGTAGATAGACTAGACAGTGATCTCCTTCCTCTGCCCCCATCCTGGAGTCCCCACTGAGGGGCTGTGGGGTCAGTGGGAAGGTTCCCTTCCCTGGACCATTGTAGTGAAAATTGAGGAGTAAATCTCATCTGCTTTCTTTTGTTTTTTGAGATTGGTTCTCCTTGTATAGCTCTTTGGCCTGGAATTTGGAGATTCTCCTGCCTCTGCTTCTCAAGTACTGGGATTAAAGCATGTGCCCCCACACCCAGCTAATATACATTTTTATTTCTTTTCTTTTCTTTTCTTTTGGTGTGTGTGGTGCTCAGGATAGAACGCAGGGCCTCGTATCTGCTAGGCAAGCACTCCACTACCGAGCTATGCCCCTAACCCTCTCATCTGCTAACAGAACGTAGACCCTGCAGAAGACTGCCCTTCCACTCCAAACCTAAACACCCACACACGCACACACACACACACACACACACACACACACACACACCAGCACCAGCAGGCATCGCTTGCTGGGATTTGGTGACCACAGCCTTGAGTGTGGTGTTGTGAGCCTCCCCACCTGAACATCTGTGGAAGGCCAGAGAAGGGCCTGAAGTGGGGGTGGGGGTGCAGGGGTGTGCCACAGGCCATCTCTCGCCTCACCGAGACTCTCTGCCTCCTCAGGGCTGGGCAGACACCGAGGTGTGGGGGGCAGCCCAGCAAGCAGGTGGACGGTTGCCTTGTGGCCTGGGCCTGGAGGACAGGAAAGCCAGGGCCCCTCCCGGGACCCGAGGACAGGAAGCCGAGACTCCCCGAAAGGTGCCCATCTGTGAAAAGGAGGGAGCAGGGGCGGGGCTGTTCTGGAGGGCAGGCCAAGGCCCTCTGGGAATCGCTGGGTCCCTGTGCCTGCCAGCCTTCCCCTCCCCTGCCTGGGAGTGGCTGGAACTGATCTTGGGTGTGTCCGAGTGTGACCAGGTGTGCTGGGGCTATGTTGTGCCGGGACAGATGCACGGTGTTTGTATGCGAGTGTGCATTTGTGAAGGTTCCTGAAGCCACAGAGCGTAGCATGTGCATGCATGTGACCAGACGTCTGCCCCATGACCTCTGTCACTGCGATGCACGGGACACCTGACAGACTGTGCCATGCGTGCCTGCGCTGTGCCGAGTGTGCCCCTCTCTGGGTGACCCCAGGGCTGGATGACTCTGGGGGCAGGACTGCGGGCTGCGGGCACCCTGAGAGTGGGGTGTCACCGGAACACTTGTGGCTATTAAAAGAAGGCCAGCTGTCGGCCCAAGTGCCTATGGAACGGAATGTCGATGGTGATTAGAGAAGCCGATTCTGGAACGCTGGAAATGCTGTGTGCCCAGGTCCCCAGCCCCCCACCGTGCTGACAGCTCCCCCCGCCCTCTGCTTACCCCCATGCAACACTCCCTGGCCGGCAACCAGGCGCCCTGGGGCTTCCCCAGCCAGGCAGGCCCGCAGCTATGTCCTGCCTTCCCCGCCTCAGGCTGCCTCCTGATGTCCACGATGGGGCAGCCCTGGCTGCTCCCCACAGTGGGGGAGCCCCTGTCTCCCCAGCATTCCTGGGGCCTGGGTTCTATGCACAGAGGAAGGGGCCAGGGCAGGAGCCTGGCAGCGACCCCAGGCTGTGACCCCCTGGCAGACAATGATGAATGTCATGGTGCCCATCCTGGGGCCGGGTCAGCTTGCAGTGCAGCTGGCCCTTCCGCAGTGTCCAGGCGGGGTTGCTGAGCGGAGCGAGCCTGCAGGGAGAAGCTGCTGTTGGAAGCTGGTGGCACAGGGGGGATAAAGAGTGGCTCAGCAAGGCAGGGGAGCCCACATGGTACAGGAGGAACAAGAGGAGAGATGGCTGGAGGGCAGGCGTGACCCCCAAGTGCAGGATCCTGGGGACGCCAGGCTTGGACTCCTCTGAGAGGTGGTCCCCCAGAAGGTTGGCCCCACCCAGCAGCAGCCTGGCCCTTCGGTGCAACCTCTGATCTCTGCTCTCTGACTCACAGGGCACTTGTGCTCCTGGGTAAACAGATGTGTGCTGTTTGCTTTCAGACCCTGGGGCAGCTCCCCAGCCTGGACCCCCAGATGTAGGACACCAGCTGGCCCTTCCTTCTGTCTGGAACATGTCCAGCCCGTCACGTCCCCCCACCCCACCAGCCCTCAGGCTTTGTCATCCATACTGCGGGCAATCGCATCCCCGGACCCGTGTTCCCCTCGCACCACAGAAGTCCTGCCCGTGTGACCCACCCCCTCGTGTCCCAGCACTGCAGCCCTCTGCCGCAGGCAGCTGCCACCTCTCCGCAAATGATGGCTCCAGGGAACGCACCCCGTTTATGAGCCAGGCTGGGCATTTTGGCGGCCAGGAGCTGGGGCAGTGCTGTACCTCCCACCCAACACAGCCTCCCTGTATGCTGGGCAAACACTTTCACACCCAGCCCCGCCGGAGCCATCCCTGGGCGGCCCACGCTTGCATGCACACACAGTGATGTAGATATGGATTTGCGTGCACATCGAGCCCCTCGGTTTGTGTCTCAGCAGTGGTCCAGGTTTGGCCAACCCTACATCACTGTGGACTCTGACAGGTGCAGGAAAATAAAAAGTAGAGATGCTCTTTGCCAAACATGGTGTTGACCTGCTGGGGCTGCGAAGGGAAAGGAGCCCTCAACCCGGTCTCAGTGCCTGAGACAGACAGCGTCCGTCCTCCTCTCCCAGGTTCCTGCCTTGGGACTCCCGCTCCTGGAGGCTCATCGCCAACTTTGAGGGTGCAGAGTGTGTGTGGGGGAGGCAGACCAGGGGTGGCCCAGCCCCACTCCCCAGGGAGATCCGAGCTCCACCCGGCCTGTTGGGCGCCAGCTGCTCTCCAGCTGGCTTGGGCTTCCCCCGGGGGAGGCAGATGGAGGGAGACTGGCCTTCGCCTTGAAGAGCATCCGGGCCACCCCTGGCTCTCCCCAGAGGCCAGAGACAGCCTGCCGCGGGGGCTCCAGTGACAGCCTTCGTCTGGCTCCTCCGTGTCCCAGTAGTGGTCATGGCCAGGCAGGGTGGAGACCCCTAGAGTTACGGACAGATGGCATGGAGCCTTGCGGGGCACAGGGCAAGGGATGGGACAAGAATGGGGTGCTGGCCTCCTGGCCATGACAGGTGGGGCTGCGTGACACAGGGCAGAGGAGGTGGTGATGTGACATGGGGGAAAGAACACAGGTCCCTGCCTGGCTTCTTCCATTTGCTATTTTTGTGACCTTGGGCAAATGACCAAGCAGCCCAGTAGCACGGGCATCCTATATGCATGTTGTGCCAGACCCTGCGTGAGGCCTGCTCCGCCTCGCTGAGCCTCAGTTTCCCCAGCCTGAGAAATAGCCTGCGCCTGGATCTCGGTCCAGATCTCATGGGGTCTATGGTCTTTCGGGGCCCCTTGACCCAGAGCCCACACTGGCAGGAGTCCTGAGGGGCTGTGGGCTGAACATGCCACAGGTGCTCTCTGTCCCGAGTTCCAGCAGCTAAGCAAACGGCCGCTGCTCCCTCCCCCGCCCTGCCATTCCTGCGCAAAGGGCATGGGGCCTGGCGTGCGGCGCTGGCAGCTGCCGCTTTCCATGCTACTGTCAAGTTTTCCAGGGCACAAATGAGACACGAGAGCCAGGAATAACCAGCCTGGCCCCAGAGTGTCGTTGGGGTGGGGGGGCCCCAAACCTGCCCTCAGACCCCCTGCGCTGAGCCAGAGCTCTAGGAGGCCCTGCAGCCTTGGGGACCCGTCCTCCATCAGGAGTCCCACCAGATGACCCAGGCTGCAGGGTGGCCTGGGGCCACTCGCTGTGAGACCGTGGGAGCTATGTAACCTCTCTGAGCCTCGGCTCCCAGGGCCCAAGTGGCAGCAGCTCTGGCTTCAGGGATCGTGGTGTGAAGAGCCCTGTGCCGAGGGGGACTGCTGCTGGGTGACTGGGGGGTGGGGGCTGAGCCCAGGACCTTAGTACTGAGTTACATCCCCAGTCCTCTCCTTTCTTTCTCCTTTCCCTCTTCCTCTCTTTCTCTCTTTTGCATTGCTAGGGATTGAATCCAGGCCTCCTGCATGCTAAGCAAGTTCTCTAGTGCCAAGCCACATTCTCAACCCATATATATATGTTTTTTGTTTGTTTCTTTTTTGAGGTTGGTCTTACTACGTAGTTCAGGCTGACTTTAAACTCACTGTATAACCCAGGCTGGCCTCGAACTTTCGGCACTCTTCCTGTCTCAGGCTCCCGAGTGCTGGGACTACATGCAGGAGCCACCATATTGTTTTTTATTTTATACCTGGCCCGTGTCATTTTTTTCTTTTGAGACAGTCTAAGTTGCCCAAGCTGGCCTCAAACTTGTGATCCTCCTGCTTCAGCCTCCCAGAATGTACATAATCCTTTTTTTTTTTTCTTTTTTGAGGTGCTGGGGATCGAGCTCAGGGCCATGCGCTTGCTAGGTAAGCACTCCACCACTGAGCTAAATCCCCAACCTCTAAATGATCATTTTTATGGCTGGACAACCAGGGATTGATTACCAATCTCCTGAGCTGAAGCTTTTTCCAGACCTGCCAGAGGGTGAGTTCAATCCGAGGCACCATGAGGGCCACACTCGCTCAGGGTCCTGGCCAGGCTGCACCAGGCAGCAAGACCCCTGCCCAAGGAGCTCAGCCTCAGCCTCCTGGAGCAGAGCAGAGTGTTGGGGTGTCGGGGCTCCGCAGGGGCAGAGGGAGGCCAGAGCATTATCGTTACCTGGCCGGGCCTCCCTTCTTGCCAGGGTGCCGGACACCCCTCCCCAGGGGCTATATTAGCTGCGTGAGTCACGGTGGCAGGCCTGGCAGGCACAGTGTAGGGTTACAGTCCATTTATGGGCGCAGCAAGGGCAGATATCAGTGTCGATGGCATTCAGTCCCGGCTATTCTTAGGAGTCTCCCAGGAGCTCCGCACAGCCCAGGCGGGAGCGAGGGACGAAGCAGGCAAGGCCAGGAGTTGGGCACAGGGGCAGGGGCAGAAGTGGGCTGGGGTGGAGAGGCACACGAGTCCTGACTCTCCCAACCCTCTGTCCTCAGAGGCGGCCACTGTCCGTGCCAGCATGTCCTACAGCGTGACCCTGACGGGGCCTGGGCCCTGGGGCTTCCGTTTGCAGGGGGGCAAGGACTTCAACATGCCCCTCACCATCTCTCGGGTGAGTGTGCTGCGCCCACAGCCCGGCACCCCTGGGGACAAGGCTGCTTGGAAGAAGGCATGTGTGTGTGTCTATCTGTCTGTCTGTACTGCTGGAGCTCCTGGAGAGTGTGCACCTGCTGTGTGCACACACAACCAGTCTGAGGGGTGGTACCGGAATGGTGTCTTGGTCTTGCCCACGGCTGGAGTGTGCCTGCTGGGGCTGGTGCCCTGGGGTTGGCTCACCAGCACGAGGCATGGGGGCAGGGGGCGGGTGTTCTGAGCTGAGTGGGAAATGCTGAGCTTTCAGAGAAGGTAGGCAGGTGGACAGACAGGGCAGTGCCCTTCTAAGCCTGTTCCTGGTAGGGCAGGCTCAGGCTGCCACAAGTTAGAGCCCTTCCTTGGACGCGAGCACGTGCTTTGAGAAAGCATCATTCCTGGCATAGATGGGGCAGGTGACAGGTAGATGGATGGATGGACAGAGAGACTGCGGAACCCAGCTGGACTGGTGACTGGGCTCCCGCACCTGCCCCTCCCTCTCCCTGCTACCCTGCGCCTGGTCCCTCGCTGGCCAGTTCACGGGGCTGGGTTTCCCACCTCCCCTGGCCAGGGCTCCCGGCTCCCCAATCTGTCTGAGGCCTTCTCCCCTAAGCCAGCCTGGGTCTTGAGGTGTCTGGTGGCGAAGGGCCTGATGGGCGCGATTGCTGCTGTTGCTGGACACACTGAGGCCCAGAGAGGGCAGAAGCCAGGTCTGCCTGAGACAAAGGGAGGAAGAGGGGCTGGGGTTCCATACTGCTACGTTCCAGCACCCGGCACTACATAGAATGTGGCAGATGCCAAGTCAGTGCTGGCTAGCTAAAGACTCCAAGGCCTGGGGGCACAGTGAAGTGTACCAGAACAGGGACCACCCTGCCTGGTGGCTGAGCCCTGGACAGTGTTGATGGGATAGGAGGTGGCAGGTGAGGCCCCAGGCTGTCATTGGAGGGTGTGTGTGGGAGTTGGGGGTTCCTGAGTTGCCCACCTGAGGAGAAAGGACTCAGTTTAATCCCCAGAGGAGCAGAGATTTGTGTGGCCAGGGACAGCGCTGCTTGGCCAATGTCCCCACCAAAGGGTGGTCTTGGCTTTGGAAGCTGTCTTGGGCATCGGAGCAGGTGAGAAGACCCCACCCCCTGGGTGCCAGGCAGCCTGGGAATGACCACAGAGTCCCCAGCAGGGTGCTGGCCTTGCCCTCCATCCTTCATCTGGAACCTGGCATCTCCTCTCCCTCTAGACCTACAGGGTCCCTGATGAAAGGACACCAGAGCCTGTGTCCCTTCCATGATGTGGTGACATACGGGCATTTAAGCCTGGTGGTCACCCCCGCCCTGGCCCTACACAGCCCCTGTCCCCAAGCAGGTCTCCTCCCTGCATGAGGTAGGGTCTCCCCCACTATGGACCCTCGGGGCCACACCTGGGACTGTGCCTTGTCCCCCACCCACTGTCTTTGAGGCTTGCTGTCGGTGCTCGGCCCCATCTGGGCTCAGTGGTACCCAGGATAGCCAATGACCTCACCCGGAACCTATGTGCCACCTGGCCCCGATGGCCAGGGGCTTAAATGGCAGCACAGAGGCCTTAAGCGAGACAGCAAGAGAAATGTCCTCCCCGGGGAGGGGGTGTGTCGAGATGTGCTGCAGCCAGAGACTGGGGACTCTCAAAAATAGAATCCAGGCAGGGCCTGGGGATGGCCTCCTTGGGGATACGCCCTAAATCACCTGGGCCAGGCAACAGGATGACCTGGACACTGGAGTCCTCCCTAGGACTTGAAGTCCCCTGGAAAATGTCACTGGTGGGCCGTGGAGAGCATGGTCATGGGCAGCCCCAGGAACACCTGTCTGGTGCCATTTCCCATTGGGGCTCACAAAGCCCACTGTACTGGGCCAGGCCAGACCCCCTAGAGGAGTCCGCTGCCACCCGAGCCAGGACCTGGTCTCACAGCGGCTATTAGACGCCATTCAGCATCCCAGCCTGAGTGTCTGCCGCTAGTCCCAGGACCCAAGCCCTGGGCGCATTCCCTGGTGATCTCACCTGGCCAGCTGCGGCTTGTGTGATGCGTGGGACTGAGATGGTCATGGGAATGGCCAGAAGGGACTGGAAGAAGCTGACCTGCCTCAGCTGCAGGTGTGGCGGCTGCTCTGCCTGTACCTGTGCCCTGCAGGCTGGGTGGTGGCAGCCCCTGGAGGCTGCCCTGTAGTGGGCATCAGGAAGGTGGGGGAAATGCCTTTATTTATCCTGGATGGTGTGCGGGCTGCAATCTGAGCTGCCCGCTCTCCTCCACCAGCCAGGGCTACCGGAGGGGGAGTAGGGTGAGAAGCTGCTCAGAGGCCCAGCCCCCCCCACCCTGCGGGCAGGGTCCGAGTCACCCAAAACTTTAGAGAAGGGACATGTGAGTGTGCTCAGTGCCACTACTCTCAGTGGTGGCACCTGCCAGCCTCAGTTTCCTCACTTGTGAAATGGGGACAGTGCCTTTCATGCCTGTGCAAGAGCAGATGTGCAGCCAGAGTGGTGGGCTGAACCTCCAACCCCAGCCTCACCCACCCTGCCTGGCAGCCTGGCCAGGGCCACCAGCCCAAGTCCTCTGCCCTTCTGCTGGTTTCGGTTTCAGTATTTATGGGACTCTCTCTGCTAAGGTGCTGAGCTAATAGAGGGTCCCTAGGAGAGCAAGGGGGACAGGCTGGACTATTCTGGAAATCTGTGCTGCCAATTCCTGGAATTTCTAGGCCACAGGAGCTCGCCTGCCACCGCCATTGTGCTACTCCCCAGGCAGCACCCCGAGGTGCTGACAGGCGCGCTGTTTATAGCTGGAAGGGCAGGCAAGCCTGGCTGCAGCCCCCAGCTCTCTGCCACTGGGAAGATAAGGCACAGCTGCACTGCTGGCTTCTCTGGCCAGGCTCTCTGCTGCTCTGAGGGCAGAGTGGACATCAGGCCCAGGGGAGGGGACATCAGACCCTGGAGGGGGACCTGCTGAGGCTCCTGGACAGGACACAGCCCTGGCTACCTGGATTAAAGGCCCCCTGGGACACCAGCAGGGCTGAGGCCTGGTCTCGTCCAGGGCAGCCCCTGCTCCCCTCCAGCTTGCCTGCTCCCAACTGCAGTTTCTCCATCCTTTTGGAGCTGGGCACCTCTACCCTTGGGAACATCCTGGGAAGCATGATCAGGCCTTGCTAGGGCCCCTGATGGCCAAGTGCACAGGGAGCATCTTATTGTCCACACCCAGGGTACTGTGGTTGGGCACTGGGAGGTGGGGCAGGGGTGCCGGTCAGAGCAGTAACCCAGGCTTTGGATAAAGCATGGTGGCCGGGAGGTGCTGTCATGTGTGGAGGGTGGGGCTGTAGTGGGACCAAGACCCAGGGATTACTTCTGGGGGAGTCTGGGGGTGAGGAATAGGGAGAAAAGACATTGTAGCCAGTTGGAGCAGATTGGGGGGGGCGTGCAGCCATGGAAGGGACTCTGGCTTATTCATGGGCTGGGTGGGAATTGGGAGTGGGGGCCAGAAGGTTGCAGGGAGAAGGTGGGGGCTGGGGCGCAGCCTCGGGGGAGGCCAGATGGGAAGGGAGCAGCCTTGGCCCAAAGGTAATTTAATGGTAATTTAATCACTCACTGTTCAACCCCAGGAGGGCCAGGAGGGGGAGCGATAGAAGGCCAGCTCTCTTTGGGGGAGCTACCTGCCTACAAGAGCCCTGCCGTACCAGGCAAGCCTAGCAGAGGAAGAGGCAGGGGCCTTTCTGCTTCTGTTGTTTGTTTTGTTTTTTTGAGACGAGGTCTCACTATGTAGCCCAGGCTGGCTTTGAACTCATGGCAATCCTCCTGCCTCGGCCTCCTGAGTGCTGGCACTACAGGCGTGCGCCACCATGCCTACCTTGCTGTCTGCTGGGAAGTGTCGTGGGTATGCTGCTGCCGGGCTGGCACCTTGTTTCCTCAGGACCGGGACAAACCTCTTCTAGCCCTAACCCCTGTAGGGACAGCAGGCAGCTGGGGTCGGACTGGTCACCTCCCACTCTCGCCCTCCGTGCACCCTCTGGCACCTCCTGGGGGAGGGCAGGCTGACATTTGAGTTTCCTTGCTTGGGAGCCTCCTGAAACTTTCTCAGCCCCGCCCCGTCCCTGGTGCCCTGTTTCATGCTATAATCCTCACAGTCCCAGGAGAGGCATCCTGGACCTCTACCACAGCAGCCTGGGTCGGCTCATTCCAAAGTCCCCTCCCACCACCAGCCCTCCCTATGTCACCCTCTGAGGTGCGGGAGACTGCAGCCCAGCGAGCAGGTGGACTCCTGTGGGTGAGGCTGCTGCTGCTGGCATCTAACCCCCAGCGCCTGCCTCGGGGCCCCACTCTGAGGCCTTGGCAACCTCCGCCCAGGGGCAGGGTCCGCAGGGAGAGACGGCTATTGACTGCGGAAAACTGGAAATCGAAGTGGAAACGCGACACTCTTTCCAAAAAGCATTTTAGATACTCCAAAGGGGAGAGGAAGATTGTTTTTGCAGTACTGGGGGTTGAACTCAGGGCCTTCGCACTGAGCCCTTTTTTATTTTTTGAGACAGGGTCTCACTAAATCATTAAGTTGCCCAGGCCAGGCTTGAACTTCAATCCTCCTGCCTCAGCCTCCTAGGGTGCTGGGAATACAGGTGTGCACCACCACATTCAGCAGAAAGACTGTTTTGTTTCGTTTTGTTATTTAAAGAAACCAATAACCCTGCAAAGAATTGGGTGCGTTGAGTGTTTCCTGGGACGTCAACAGGGAGAGGGGAGGAGAGTCAGACGAGAGACGCAGGAGGCTGTGGCAAGCGTCAAGGGCACCATCCCGCCCCACGCCGGGCAGGCCCGAGGTCCCCCTCCCTCGCCTCCTCTCCGAAGGCTGGCAGGACAGGAGCTCCGTGCCCCACCCCCACCCAGTGTGGGGCAGCCAAAGGCCAGGCCAGCTGCGCCCTGACAAGCGGGCACAGGTGCGGGGAGAGCGGCGCCGGGGCTGCGGGAGCTCGGCGGCTCCCCTCTGGGCGTCTGGCCACTGCCCAGGCCGGGAGGGAGCAGAGCGGCGCCTCTCCGGGCCGCGGGGGGCCGGCGGGCTGGCCCGGCGTGCGGGAGGAAGTGTCCCGGGCGGCCTGCAGGGGGCGCCCCGAGGCCCGGCTGGCCCAGCGGGTCGCGCCTGGAGCCTCTGGATGTCACTGAGGGGCCCTGGCGCCACCTTCCTGGTGATCCTGGCGGGCCTCTCTGCGGATGCAGGTGTCACCCTCCGTGTGAGACCTGCAGCTGCTCCCTCGCCAGCCCCTCCTCGATGGTCAGGGGCATCTGGGGTCCTTCTGCAGGGATGTCCTCTGATGGAGTGTGCTGCTGTGGGGGCTTCCTGGCGCTCGTGGTGTCTCTGTTGTTGCCCCACGTGCAATTCAGGGCTGGCAGAGGGGTGCTCTGGGCGCAGGCTGGCCGGTATTTAAGGAGGCACCTAGGATAGCAAAGGTGGGCTACCGGCGAAGGGCAGGGAGCGCCCTCCTGTCTGTGCTGGAGTAGTGCGGGACAGTGTCCTGGGGGCGGGCTAGGGCTGGGGGACTGCAGGCTGCCCTGGTCCAGTGGGGACTCCCTGTGAGGGGCTTGGCAGGAGGCTTCCGACCGCGTCCGCAAGCCCAGGCCTGGCTGGAGGCCATCCCAGGCTTGGTGCTGGGGCGTGGGACCATCCCCAGGTCCTCTCTGGGCATCTTCTAGGATCGTCCCCTGGCCGGAGCCAGAATCTGGTTCCTGCCAGCTTGAGGGTCTGGCATTGTCCCCAGCCAGGAAGGTGACTGGGACGTCCCCCAGAAGCCGGGAGAAGTGGCTGGGGCTGTGTTGGGGGAGCAGAGCCAAGGTCACCCTCCAGCCCTCGCTGGGGGAGGGGCAGACAGAGCCTCCTTTCTCGTGCATGGCGCCCCCGAGATGTCGAGGTAGGACCTCCAGCGCAGTGCCTCGGGGGTCAGGTTCTAAAGTCATTCTGTGTGACATCGGCTCCTAGGTGGAGCTGGCGTCTCCATGACATGCCATGAGGTATCTTTAGGAGCAGGGCTAATCCTCCAGGGACGATCTGGTCACATTAAGCCACAGTCTTCAGTGAGGTCTTCCTGGGGGCCAGGCGGGCAGCATTGTGCACAATGTCACCGGCAGTGCCATCTGAACCACTGTGGCATCCTGAGAAAGGTCCTGGGGGTGGGTGGCCTTCCCGATACCTCTGGGCACTCCTGGGTGGAGTCTCGGTGACAACGCTGGGGTGGAGGGTTTGGGAACTGGCACCCACACTGGCCTTCTCTTCTGGAGACAGGAGGCTGATCAGAGAGCCCGGCCCTGCCCCAGCTCCATGCCAACCTTGCTCTCCCAGGCAGGGCTGCTGCTGATGGCAGCACCAAGAAGCTGGCACAGGTGTCTTTGTGTGGGCGTATCATCCTGCCTGCTGGCCTGGCAGTGCTTCTGGGGGCGGGGGTGCTGGGTCTTAGCACCTTTGTCTCCTTCTCTCCTGGGCCACAGTGGCTGTGTAACAAACAGCCCCAAACCCTGTGGGCTCCTCATGGTGCAAGCTCATTACTTGTGCACTGTGTCAGATGGTGCCCCTTAGTTGTCCCTCCTCTAGGCAGTAATTCGGGGTCCAGGCCCTTGCAGCCAGCAGCTTGGCTGTCCCCTCCATCCTCGGCATTAGTCGGCCAACCAGCAAGGCATGAGACCGAAGGATGCTCACTGGGGCAGACCCAGAGTGGTGTGCACTTCTTCCACCCTCTTTCCATTGGCCAGAACCAGGCCTGTGGCCACCGCTGGGCCCAAAGCAAGAGGAAGCTGACCATGGGGAACGAAAGGTGATGCGGTGGCGGATGAAGGTGACCGGAGGGCCGGGGGACTTTTCCTGGAGGACCGGCACATCCTCAGGGCCAGGGCCTCAGGCTCCTCCCTTCCTCTGTCCAATCAGATCACCCCAGGCAGCAAGGCGGCCCAGTCCCAGCTCAGCCAGGGGGACCTGGTGGTGGCCATTGATGGCGTCAACACAGACACCATGACCCACCTGGAGGCCCAGAACAAGATCAAGTCTGCCAGCTACAACCTGAGCCTTACCCTGCAGAAGTAAGTGGCTGCTCAGCAGAGTGGAGATGGAGGCCTGGGCGTGGGCACGGGGAGGGGTGACCCCCGCAGGGGTTGGGCCCTGCACCACAGAGCTGTGCAGGAAGGACCGGGCCCCGTTTGTCAACACGCTCCTGTCCTCACTGGGCCCCATTTCTGGCTTCTCCAGGTCGAAACGTCCCATCACCATCTCCACAGCAGCTCCCCCAATCCAGTCCCCGCTGCCGGTGATCCCCCACCAGAAGGTAGGTGCTGACTGACACCTTCGGGCCCCTGGGACACTTGAGATGCAGGCGTCTCTGCCTGCCACTGGGCTGCCAGGACACTGGCCGGGAGGGCCATGTTCTCCTTGGTCCCTCCAGCCAGGCGGGGTACAGGCGTCCAGACAGCCCTGACCCTCGTCTGCCGAAGGACACAGAGGCTGGGGTGACTGTGGCAGAGGCCCGGCTTGAGCCAGCCACCAAGGAGCCACTACCTGGCAGGAGGGGCCTAGGTCTCCGCTTCTGACCTTGCCTCTCACCTGCACATCGGCTGCCCCTTGGAAGTGCTGGTGTGGCCTTAGGGTTGGGCACAGGGGACCACAGAGCCAAGATCCCAGACTCCTCCCCCAGGGGCTCTTCCCAGCCCCCTCTAAATACCCACCCTACCCCTCCAGCCTGCCCTGTCCAGTCCTGGACTGGTCCCTGGTGGGTTACAGACTGGGAGGCAGCAGAGGTGACCACACAGCCACCCTCAGCTTCCCTCCGTGCCCACCCTTGGGCCCCAGGGTGGGAGACAGGCTTGGCTTGGCTTTGTGCTCAGGGCTTTGCATTGTGTCTAAGTGGACACCAGCCTCTGTTGGGACCCAACTCCTCCCTCCCCACAAAACCCTTCCTTCCATGCCCCATCTGGGTCCTGGGGGCTGTAGGCTGCAGGCAGTGGGCGGCGGCTGCACTAACACGGTTTTCGAGTCCGTGTAGAAGCACTGAACACGGGTGGCTCTAACCACTGTCTTCTCTCTCCCTGCATGGCGCTACCCTGGGCCAGGACCCCACTCTGGACACCAACGGCAGCCTGGTGGCACCCAGCCCCAGCCCAGAGGCAAGGTCCACCCTGGGGACCCTGGGCACCCTGGAGCTCAGGGGTACCCTTAGCTCCTCCTTCTCCCAGACCTCCGTCTGCTCCACACACATGGAGGGGGCCTCTGACCCTGGCCCTCTGCAGGCCAGCCCGGGAGCCGTGGCCAGCCCGGAGGGCATGCGGGACCCGCGGGGCCCGAGACTCTCAGGGGGCTCAGGCCGGCCAAGGCAGTATAACACCCCCATTGGCCTGTACTCAGCAGAGAGCCTGCAGGAGATGGCTCGGAGCTACCGGCTGAGCCTCCGAGGGCAGCCCTCGGGTGCCGGACTCCCAGGAGGGTAGGTACTGGCACGTGCCCTCCACTGTGGCCACCATGTCCTCGGTGCTCAGCAGGGGCCTGGAAGGGTGTCAGAGCAGGTCAGGGTGCCAGGCTGCTTCCCGCATCCACCCTGGGCAGATGTGTCTGTCGGCTTTGTAGCGAGGAAGGAACCGAGGCTCAGAGGAGGTCAAGTTGAGGTCCTGGGGTCCAGTGATTCAGCGGCCAGGCCAGGCCATGCCCCCTCCATGGGGGCAACAGGGACAGGCTGGTCCCCAGGCCTCTGAGATCCCTGAGGAGGAACAGGAAGGGCTGTCTGGAGGAGGAGCACAGGGGCGTCCACAGTGGTCTCATGGTGATGCCAACCACTGCCTGTGCGGTCCACATGACTCTGGGCAATATAGGCAGGGCAGGTGAGTCAGGGCAATACGGCCCAGGCCCTCAGAGGGGCATTGCATTGTCCACCTCCCAGGGCTCCCAGGAAGGGGGAGGGGGCCAGCGCTGCGTCCTCTGGCCTCACACTCACAGGCCTGCAGGCACACAGGGACAGACAGAAGGTGGGCAGGAACCTACCCCTCCAGCCCCGGCTCTTCCCTCTGGCCCACTGTGCCCCTGCATCTCCCAGCTGTCCCTGGGCCACCACAGCTCCGTGACCGAGGAGGGCCGTGTGCACCCCGGCTTCCCCTTCAGGGTGCTTTTGCAGAACAGAGACAGCCAGCTCACTTGACCTATCTCTGGAGCATGGTGGGTCCTCCTGGTTGGCAATGGGACGAGCCCCAGGTGGGAAGGCTGGGCTAGGACCCCGGGAGGCCACCAGAGGGATGACGAGGTCTCTCCTGGCTGAGCTTCAGCTGGGAGCTGCTTCAGTCTCAGCAACTCCAGAGATGGCCACTTAGAACTGGGGACAGATGCTCAGGGCGGGTGAGCAGTTCATCTGAGAGCACACAGCTAGTAAATGGCCAACAGGCCTGGCAGCTTTTTCTTTCTTCCTTCTTTTCTTTCTTTCTTTCTTTCTTTCTTTCTTTCTTTCTTTCTTTCTTTCTTTCTTTCTTTCTTTCTTCCTTGCTTTTTGTTTTTTTGAGACAGGATCTCACTATGTAGTCCAGGGTAGCCTTGAACTCACTATGTACCCCAGGCAAGCCTCAAACTCTCAGCAATCCTCCTGCTTCAGCCTCCTGAGTGGTAGGATTACGGGCATGTGCCACCACTCCCAGCTTAAAAGTCAAGTATTTCTCGACAACCGGAGAGGCAGCTCCATTGTTCTCTTCCAAGGGAAGACCAGGGGAGAGAGGGGGAGTCGGTGCTTCAGCCAAAGAAAAAGCTGCTGCTGTTGTTGGGGTAATGCTAGAGGAGGGGATGCAGCCTGGGTCAGGTCAGGCCTCACCTTTGCTAAGAGCCTAACTGCTCACTGGCAAGAGGGCAGCAAACTCTGGTCTCTGCGTCCATTCCTGGCACCCTTATCCTGTGCTGAGGCCTCTAGACTCAGGATCAGCTCTCTGCTAGTCCATCTGTGCAGTGGGCACCACCATCGGCATGTTAGGAATAAGGAGATGGACCGGAGACCTGCGGGTGCTCACCAGGAAGAGAAGGTCTCGGGGTTGACTGTTGTCAGCTCCAAAAGGGAGCCCTGACCCCAGCTCCTCTGGCTTCCTTGGCTGCATCCCTTGGAGGCGTGGAGAGGAGGCTTTGGGAGCCAGGCGCCTCCTCCCCCTGCCCAGCCCCCCTCCCTCCTGGCCCTGAAGGGCAGCTTCCATGCATCTTTGGCTCCTCCCACAGCTGCTTCTGCTGCCTCTGGTGGCCCAGCCCGGGGTCCTCCGCAGGGGACAGGAATCCATGCCAAAGGCCAACACTGCCCCCTTCAGGGCACATGGCTGCTTGGGGTGGCAGTGACCCTGAAGCTCTCAGCAGTGGCCAAACATGGAGAAGGAATGAGCATCCCGCCCTTTCCTAATATAGCTCCGCTGTGACTATTTTGAGCTGGGTGGACAGAGGGAATTTTATCAGCTCTGAGACTGTGGGGGGCCTGGGGTCAGATGTCACTGGCTTCCCAGGGTCCTGGCTGTGGGGTGACCAAGGTCAGGCCAGTTGGGGCCCAGATCTCTCCAGCCAGATCTGCGAAGGTGGCGGAGTTTGGAGACGCAGCCCGCTCCCTGGTGCGCTCTCCATCTCGGGTTCTGGAGGTGGCCAAGGTCTTTGCTAAAGGGGATTTGTATTAGAAGAGGGACGGTGAGACAGGATCTCAGCGTGTAGTCCAGGCGAGCCTTGAACTCACTATGTAGCCCAAGCCGGCTTCGAACTCATGGCGATCCTCTTGCCTCAGCCTCCTGAGTGCTGGGGTCACAGGCGTGCGCCACTGTGCCTGGCAGGGAACTGTGATGCAGACTGTGAGATTCGGAGCTCTAGGAGGTTCACCCCCGGTCAGCATTGGGCAGGGTCGCTATGGGTGTCCACCTGGCTGCCCCACTCAGGCCTTTCCTGCCACAAACCTTGGACTGCACCCATCCTGAGCCCCGCTCATGCCGTGCTCCAGCCTTGTGGCTGTCCACAGTGCTCCTGCGCCCAGGATGAGTGGCCAGGGTTGGGCCTGAGCACCTGCTGTGGCCCCATCTCCATTCCCAGCTTCTTCCTTTGGGTCTAAGCCGGGCTGTCTGTGGGGTACGAGTGTCCAGCAAGTGCACATGCAGACCTCTCTCTTCCTGGCAAAGCTGAGGGAGCCGGGCCAGCCTCAGAGGAGACCCCATCGGGAGTCCCCGAGGCTGGGATTCTTGCCTCTGCTGTGCTGCATGCCCCCCAGCACAGTAGGGGCTGGCGCCATTTCGCCGAGGCCGGTCTGCTGGTCCCAGCGCCCTGGCCCCGGGAGCCCTGCTCTGATCGCTGTCTTCTCTGCCCTTCTCTCCACCCAGGTTGTAGCCAACTCTCCAGCCAAGTTAGTATTGAGCATGGTGTGCACCGGGCGCCCCGCATGCTCGCGTGCGCGGCGTGGGCGGGTGTGCCTGCAGCATGTGTCCATGTGTGTACGCATTCGTGTGTGCACGCGTCCATGTGTGCACGCAAGAGACTGGGGCTGCATTGGTGCCCTGGGCGGGGCTGCACAGGTGCGAGCCGGACTCGGGTGAAAAGCGTTGCGGGGGGCAGGGTGTCTGTTTGGTGGCCTTGTTCCTGCTCCGGCTGCTTTGGCCGCTGGCTAGGGGAGGGCCGGTGCCGCGCTGTCTGTCACTGGGGCCGGTGTGAGCCTGAAGACCTCTGTATCCCCCCCGGACCCCCAGAGGGACTGCACCTGTTGGAAGAGGCAGATGGGTGGAGGCTGGGGCCAGGCCTCCGGCAAGCGGCAAGCTGCAAGCTGGACTACAGGACGAAGCCGTGGACAGAGGCTGGGAGGACGCGCCCAGCCCCACAGGGGCAGCTGCCAGGAGGAGCCTTCGCGGAGGAGCCTGCTCAGGGTGCCCAGCACCACCGCTGCTTTTTGCTTTAGAGGGGACGTTCTGGACTCGGTTTGCTGCGCTGCCTGTCATGTGGCCTGGCTCCTGTCCCCTCGCCCCAGCCTCCGCTCCCTGTCTCTTTTTAGTCTCTGCATCAATATTGGGGAGCAGTGGGAGATCTCTCCATGCCAGGCACCCCTTCGGACCCCAGGAGGCAGCCCTTGCTGAGCCAGAGCCTGCAGGGATCTGGGAGCTTGGACAGACAAGCTTTGGTGGTGTACGCCTGTGATCCCAGCACCCTGGGAGGCTGAGGCAGAAGGATTGGAAGTTCGAGCCCAGCTTGGGCAATGACTTAGTAGAACAGACTCTGTCTCAAAATTGAAAAAAGGACTGGGGCTGTAGCTCAGTGCAAAGGCCCTGGGGTCAATCCCAAGTACTGAAAAATAATAAACAAGCAACTCCCATACCTGGCTCTGAGGTATTAAGGGCTTTTCCTGAGCAGACCCAGCCTGCCCACAGTGAGGAGCTTGGGGAGCCTTCTTGGGATTGGGACCTCAGCTTTGGGAGATCTCCCCACCCCCACCGCCCCACCAAGCCTGGACCTCCTGTAACCACACCTGTTACCTTCTCTCCCTCCCCGCCCTCCCCACTGTCCCCGCCCTGCTCCTTGCCGTCCTCCCCAGTGCCGACTACCAGGAGCGCTTCAACCCCAGCGCACTGAAGGACTCGGCCCTGTCCACCCACAAGCCCATCGAAGTGAAGGGGCTGGGCGGCAAGGCCACCATCATCCATGCGCAGTACAACACGCCCATCAGCATGTATTCACAGGATGCCATCATGGATGCTATTGCCGGCCAGGCTCAGGCCCAGGGCAGCGACTTCAGTGGGTAAGCGCCAATGGAGGCCTTGCGGAAACAGCGCTGCCTGCAGAAACAAAGTCCCTCAGAGGACATTCCTAGGCTCCCTGCGGAGGAGGAGACTCCTGCCAACCGTTCAAGGGAGCTCTTGCAGCCGGGCATGCTGGCACATGCCTGTAATCCCAGCACATGGGAGGATCACTGTGTGTTCCAGGCCAGCCTGGGCTACCTAGTGAGCTCACGGCCAGCCTGAACTATGTAGCCAGACCCTGCCTCAAGAAAACAAACAAAGAAAGAAAGCATCAGTGGACCCCAGCATCTCACCACCGAGCTCCTCGGGGGGAGGATGTGATGACTTCGTCCTTCCAGGCCTGAGAGTCCATCCCGATACAGGGCTGGTTTCTCGCTGGGAAGAGGCTTGGGACCAACTGCCAGGGATGCTGTTGGCACTCGGTCCTGCCGATGGCACCGTGGCCGAGGGAAGCCTGGCCTCAGGGCAGTGGAGCGCAATGTCCTTGGTCTATGGAGTTCGCCTGTTAGTGCCGGTTGGGGAACTCAGGAGCAGGCTAGCAACAGCAAGGCTCAAACTCTGGGTGAGACAGCTTGTAGTACTTTCAGGGAAATGAGAGCTACCGCTCCTCTGTCCATCTGTCTGTCTCTCTGTCTGTCTTTCTGTCTCTGTCTTCCTCTCTCTCTTTCCATCTCTGTGTGTCTTTCTGTCCTTCTCTCTCTTATCTTTGCATCTCTCTGGTGTCTTTCCTGTCTCTTCCTCCCTGCCGTCATGTTTGTCTCTGTCTCTGTGTATCCCTCTTGGCCCCTGTCTGTCTGTTCTTTCTCCCTTTCTCTCTCTGTCTCTATCTGTCGTTGTTCTTCGTTGTCTTCCGTCTTGGGATGCTGTAGTATGACTTACAGGCCTGGCTGACTGTCTCCTTAGATAACACCTTTATCCCTGGGGGATCCCTAACAATACAGGGCAAAAGTCTTGAGATGGCAGCTGCACTTTTCCAAAGATGGATAAAAACTCTACAAGTGGGATGGAGGGTGAACAGGTCCCAGATTGTTTCTGCAGGGCTTGCTCAGTCCACAGCCCAACCCTGTGGCCACACTGAGCTTGCAGTTAGTTCCCAAGGGACAGGTTCCGGCGCAGGCCGGAGCCACAGGTCTCGAACCTGCCAGGCCAGGGCCATAGCTCTTAGCAGAACTCTGGACAGTGTTGATTTATTTAAATCCGTCATGCAAAGCAGCAAACACGACTGTGCAAATTGAAAGGCTCCTGCTAGCTCATGTGTACCCCACAAAGCAAGGCCGCACCCTAAGCTCAAGAACCGCCAGCGGTTTCCTGTTAACCAAGTTCACCACATGGTCCTCCGTGCGCTCTTAAAAGTGGATGATGGGGAAGCACAGAACCGCTCCGTGCTAACTTTGCGTTTCTGCACCTTAAAAAGCTGCTATCATTTGGTTTAGGTAGCTGTGATTTGGGGAATATGATGCTCTGTTGATTAAGCTTCCTGAAAGATCTCTCCATCTGCCTCCTGTCCCTTCCCTCCCTGCCTGTCCCTTCCCTCCGTGCCCGGGAAGGACCATCCTCCCCTTCCTTGCTGCTGTGGGGCCGGGGGACCCTCCCGGCCTTAACGTGCTTCCGTTCCTCCTGTTGATGTCCGCAGTTCTTCCTTATTGACCATTTACTTTTTCTCTCTCTCTTCCTCCTTCGCCCATCCCACCCCCCTAACTCGTTTCCATCCCAACCCCGCTCTCTGTGTGCGCCGCCCATGATGGACGCACACTCCCGGCTGGGGTCCCCTCTGCTTGGCAGGGCATCGCCGCTGGCGTAAGTAGACCCCCGCAGTGTCTGTCCCATGGTCATCGTCCGTCTGTCTGGTTGCGGAATGCGTGTGGGTTTGGTGGGATCCATCCACATGCTCTGGCCACATTCTCCCTCACGCCCACCTTGCAGCTAGATGACCTCTCAGGCTAGTACTTGGCTTTGGCGGTCAGCCCCAAACCATGCAACGTGGCTACAGAAATCAGAGTAAGCTGGGTGTAGTGGTGCATGCCAGCACTTAGGATGCTGAGGCAGGAGGATCGCTTTTCCTATGTGCACTGGGGCTGTGTAGACCCCGAAGTGCATTATTCAGGCCATTCTGCAGCATTCTTCTGAGGACAGATCTGTAGGAACCTGCACCTGCCAGGTCTGCCCACCTGTAGGAGGTGAAAGATGACTCAGATTTGGGAGCGGTGCACAGTGGGGTAGATGCCACAGTGGACCTTGCATTGCGGTGACCGCAGAGTCTACCCTGGGCAAGATGCATAAGCTGGGAGCGGCCCCAGGGTGCAGAACTGCAGGGCCTGCTGCATCCTCTCTGGGTTTCCCTGAGCCTCGGAATCTTGAGTTCCTTCATCTGATGCCCGATCTGTGTTACAGTAGTGAAACGCCTCTTGGGTCCACAGCAGGGTAGGGAGGAAGCCAGCAAGGCTGGGGGCATCAAGGAGCTCCCTCCTAGTAGCTTTCTCGAGCTTGGAGCTGGGAAGGCACAGGGCAGCTCCCGTGGGCACATGCCAGGGAGAGGGCAGCAAATGCCTTGCATCTGCTCTCTGGGTCACAAAGGCCCTTGTGACAGGCTCGAGGGACCCTCCTGGGACATGAGGCCACTTCTCCATCCGGGTCCTTGGAGAGAGGGAGAGGGTAGAAGACACAGCAGAAGGGAGATCCTCTCCCAGCCAGATGACCCCTCAGCGAGGCAGAGGTGGAGGGTACTGGGCAGGGCATCAGATGGGCAGAAGCGGCCTCCCTGAGCTTCTGCAGCTGTGGGGGCCTGAAAAGACCCAGGCCCAGAAGCTAGGAAGCCTGTGTCTCACCTCGGTGGGGGCCCTACCGGCTGCGACCTGGAGCTGGCCACCTGACCCCTCGTGATCTCAATTCCAGCCTCTGGAGAAGTAGAGGGTGGGGCCGGCAAGCTGTTACCACGGTGGCCTTTGCCTGGGCCACCCTGACCTCCAAGAGGTTGGACTGGGGGCCTGGGTTCCCCAGTGCTCTGGCCAGGGTGACAAACAGCTAGAAAGCTTTGCATCCGTGCCTGCCCCATGGTGGGTCCAGGCCAGCGGACCCTGCAGTCTCTTCTGGCTCTAACATAGGATTCGTTCATTCAGCTAAGAACTGGGAGCACCAGTGATGTGCCAGACCCTGGGACTCTAGGGGAGTCTGGGACCCCCCCAAAAAGCCTGTGCTGCTCTAAGGCAGAAGGCCCTGGCCTGCATACATGCCCCACCCCAGCCTCTTGGCCCTCAGCTGTCCTTTGAGGCATGCCAGCGCCAGGTGGATCTGGTGGCCACAAAAGCAGAGCCTGCAAAGAGAGGTCAAATGACTTCACCAAGGTCTCTCTGCCTCCGTCCTCAAAGGGGGACTCAGCCCTGGGGGGGTGCTGTCGGACCTGGAGTCAGCAGAGGAGGGGCTGATGGGGAGTCTGAGTCCCCCGTGCCCAAGGACACGGAGTCACTGCCTCCCCAGGAGCACGCTGAGCACCGAGGACCCCGGGCATGCTGCACACATCCCAGGATCTCAGATGGTGGGGGGCACAGATAGCGGGGGAGGGGAGGACTGCAGGAGCCCCACCCACACCGCTCTCTGCTCCCAGGAGCCTCCCGGTGAAAGATCTGGCCGTGGACAGCGCCTCCCCGGTGTACCAGGCAGTGATCAAGAACCAGAACAAGCCGGAGGACGAGGCTGACGAGTGGGCCCGCCGCTCCTCCAACCTGCAGTCCCGATCCTTCCGCATCTTGGCCCAGATGACAGGGACAGAATACAGTGAGTGTGATGTTGGGGTGGGGCTGAAAAGGCCAGGGCTCATGGGGTCCAGCCACCCACCCCAAGATGACCTGAGCTTGGTGGATCGTGAGCAGGTTCTTCCAGGACAGCAGCCTTCTGCTCCAGGTCCTGGTCCACACCACAGGCAGCAGGCTTGTCATGCAGCCTCCAGGCGACATGGCCATCCAGAGGCTGGAATAAGAGCACCTTGCAGGCTCTGATGGCTCCTTCCAAATGTCAGCCTCCGCCCCGAGCACAGCCCTTCTGTCCCTGGCTGACAGGCTGGGGACCAGTCCTGGGGACCCCCTGTCCCTTACCTCCAGTGACTTTTCTTCCTCTGACCAGCTCCTTTCTACCCACAGTGCAAGATCCTGATGAAGAGGCCCTGCGAAGGTCAAGGTAGGTGCTGGACTTGGGCTCTGCAGCCTTACCCTCTCTCCCATCCTTCCCTGGCAGCCCTGGTCATAGACATGAAGGGGTCTCTCAAGTTCACGCTGTGCCACGCCCAGCCTTGCGGGGCTCCAGCCAATGCTGGCCCAGCCAGCCATCCTGGCTGTGGAGGCGGGAGCCTCGGGGGAGGCTCTGTCCCTGGGCTGGGCTGCAGGAGCAGGGACTCTGGGCTGTCCTGGCTCTGTCCCGGGCAGGGGCAGGGCTGCTTTGGCCTTCGCTGGGCTGTTGAGGAGGAGGGCATCTCTCCCTGTGAGCGTCAGGGCACCGGGGAGGCATGCAGGCACACAGCGGGGATGGGCCCTGGCCCCGGACTCGTTAAGGCTCCAGTTCCGTGAATCGCTCAGAGCATAACAGCGGCTTCAGGAAGGATGAGGGCCACAGGAGGAGGGCAAGCAGGGCAAGAGGCTGGGGGTGGTCTCCCTCCCGCTTGTGGCAGGTCAAGGCCTCAGCCAGCAAAGCCTGGCAGGGCTGTAGTCCTGGGCAGCGGGGGGCATGCTGCCCTGGAAACCGCTGGAACCCTCGAGGGTCTTCCGTGATGAGGCATGGGTCCCGCTGTGATTATGCGTCACTTCCAGTAGCAAGTGCGTCATTGGCATGCTCCTTGGGGACTGTCAGCCTTGGGCCAGTGCATCCTGTGGCATCTGTGTCCCTGGGCGGGGCCGGGGCTCAGAGCCATGCTCCTGCCCTGGGCTGAGCTTTCTGTCCCGCTGACCGGCAGTGTGCGACAGTCACAATGTCTCTGGAGAGAAGGACTCTGGGCCTGGGGGGACCCGATGTAGAGTTTAGTGTTGAACCTGCTTTTTTTGCTGGCCAACTCAAGCCGCTCCCGCTTTCTGGCTGGGCATCCAAGCCAAAGCGTATTCCTCCCAGACCTGCTAAGGATGGTATGTGGCCCCAGAAACAACTCAACCCTTAGTGCCTGCAGTGCCTCTGCACAGCGTGCCAAGCGAGATGTCTGATTGGGCTCCAAAGTGATGCTCTCGCTGATTTCCGTGGCTTTGACCGCCCTCCCATGAGATCCAGAGCCCTGCGGCCTCCTTCCAATCACTTGGTGTTCCTCTTCTGCCCAGTGTTCACAGTGGCCACACCATGCGTCGGTCTCACTAACCAGCCGTCCTTAGCAGGGAGCAGTGTCCTGGTGGAGGGAGGTGACAGCGGACTTTTGCTTCTGTTTCCCAGGATATTCCCAAGCACCGCCAGGTTACTGAGAACACAGAGGCAGGATGGAGGGTGCACCTTGGGCCTCCTCCTCCCTTCCTCCAGAAGTACCTGCCTGCCTGGTCTTACCATAGGTGAGGCTGAGTTGGGCCTTCCTCCAGGGGCCAGCCCCCAGCAAAAGGCCGGAGGTGTGTGTGGTCCTGTCATGGCTCGGCCTCACTGGCCCACATGGCCACTGCACAGAAGGGAGCCTGCTTGTCCCCTGGGGACAGGGTTGTTGGAGGTCCTGTTCTGAATTGGCCCTCGCTCTGCGGTGGGGGCCGCACCCCAGACCCACCTGAGGGGAGCCGCCACCACCTTCTCTTTCTGCTCTCAAACTAACACTGCTCTGAGTGGCTCTGGCGAAAGTGGGGTGGCTCTGGGTGTGGAGTGTCAGTTTGCCAAGCCCGTGCCTGTGATGCCTGCGCCATCTGACATCTGTGGGAAGGTGCCCTTTCCCAGCTGTGTGGCGGGGATGGAGGGGACACTGAGTGAGTTGTGGCAGGTGTCTTGTGCTGTCAAGAATCTTGCAAAGCCCTCAGTGCTGTCCCTGCCCCTGTGTCGCCCCTGGCCTCCTCCCCATGCAGCCCCATAAGCCACAACAGCATGCGGCTCCCTTCTGAGCTTCCAGGCGCTCTGGGCAGCCCAGAGCCGTCTCCAGTCCGGGAGCTGCGGAGGGGCCCCGAGTGGCTGGGTGGCAGCCTTGCCTGGCACCCTCTGTTCCTTCAGAACCTGCCCAGGGTGCTGGCTCCTGAGGGAGTTACTGCAGCAGGTGACACAGTGGCTCCTGGCTTCTGAGGTGTTAGCTGAGTACTGCGAGTGTGGAGCCCTCCACTCACAGCATCCACACGGCTTCTCCTGACTCCAGGAAGGCATTTGGAGACCCCGGTGGAAGTCGTGGGGCGTGGGGCAGGGGCGGGCCTGGCTCGGGCCTGCGCAAGGCTGGACCCCTCTGCAGAGGTGTGCCCCACCCAGGGACCCCGCTTATAACCCAGATCCCCTGCCCATGCAAGAGCAGTCTCTGGGTGTGCCCTGTGCCCATGCTCTCTGCCTGTTTCCCATCTTTGGAGTGAGACTTAGTGATAAGAGGAGCGGGAGGTGATGTCCCATCATGCTGCTCCTCCAGGGGCACGAAGTTCCTCCCCCGCCCCATCTCCATCCTCCTGCTCCTCTCCCACTTCCTGTGGAATGCAGAACTCTGGTTCCTCTTCCTGCACCCCCTGAAACCCAATCCCCATGTCGCTCCCCCATGCACTCAGTCACTCAGCTCTGTCCCCCTCCAGCTCCCAGGGTCTCCCCCAGTTCTGGCCGGCCCTCGAGAGGATCCCCTTCCCTCTCAGGATTGGGAGGCAGGAGCCAAGCTTCCCTGCCTTGTGTGTGTCTCTGGTCCCTGGAGTTCTGCCACCCTGGCAGCTGGAAGAGACCAGGACACCCCTCAGGGTCACACCCAAGCAGCCCTGGTGGGACCACTCTTCCTTTCTCTTGCTTCTTCTTGCTTCTTTCTCCCTTCACTCTTCTGCCTGCCCCTTCCTCTCCTTCCTCCTGTCTTTGGCCAGCTGAGACTTTCTAAACAGCACCACTTGGGGCAGGAAATAGGACTGGCCCTGGCCCTGTCACTGAGTGCTGATGGCAAACTCACCCAGCCCTAGTAGGTCTTGCAAAAAGGAACAATGTACAGGCAACTGTCTGTGTCTAATTTTGCACCCCTGCATCCTGGGTGGTCTCTGGGGGGCGGTCATGACTGTAGCGTGGTCAGCAGGGCTGTGTGGGCCCTGCCATGGGCCTTTGCTCGTGCCGTTGTCATCCCTTCACCCTGACCTCAGAGAAGCAGGTATGTGGCAAGGGAAGAAGTGTCCGAGTTACCGAGTTTCTGTGTGGCTGTAATAATTCACTTGGGTGCCTCTGGGCCTCAGTTTTCGCTTAGCTAAGGAAGAGCAATGATTTTCATCTGTTTCCAGTGAGCCTTTTTGTCAGTCTTATACAGCGACCCAATATGCCGACTCCAGGGCACAGAGCGAGTGTGGCAGGTCACGCGATGTGGGAATGCAGACTTCTGTCGGCATGGGGACAGGGACTCGGGGACTGGCCCCTGATGACTGATAGAATGTAGAAATATCAGGCCAGCACTGCTGCATCTTCTGCTCTTTAAATACCTAAAGTTCATCTTCCTGATTCTTATATGCTGGCAGTTTATTTTTTAAATTAACTTCTTAAGTGGCTGGGGATTTAGCTCCGCGGTAGAGCACTTGCCTAGCAAGCTCAAGGCCGAGTTCAATCCCCAGTACCCCCCAAAGAACCCCAATTTACTAAATTAACTTTTTATTTTGAGAACATTACTAATTCATGGGCAGTTGCATTGTAAGAAAGAACACAGGGCGAGCCCCTGTGCCCTCTAGCCTGTTTCCCCTGGGTTTGCATCTTGCAAAACTATCCTTCAATATCACAATGAGGCTGCTGACCTTACTGCAGCAAGCCTTTGCCACCCAGGCCACCTGTGGCCCTTGGAGGGCCGTGCCCAGTCCCTCCTAACCTCGGCAACCTCTAATCCCTTGTCTGTTCTGTGTTTTCATCATTTTATCACTTTTAAGGAATGTTACCTAAATGGAGTCAAAGAGCATATGACCATTTTAAGATTGGTGTTTTAAAATTGGCATAATTTCTGACCAAGTTGTGAATGTACCTATGCAGACTGAGCCTCCCTAATCCAAAAATCCAAACTCTGAAATGCTTCTGTGATGCCAGATGTGGAAAATTCCACAACCACCCTCAGGTGATGGGTTGCAGGCAAAATACAGGTACAAGCCTGACAAAGCAGTATACTCCTGTAATTCCAGCTACCAGGGAGGCTGAGGCAGGATTGCCAGTGTGATTCCAGTCTGGGCGATTTAGTGACTTAGCAAGACCTTATCTAAAAAATAGAGGGGGCAGATTGGACTGGAGATGTAGCTCAGAACTAAGACCCTGGGTTCAGGAAGGGAGGAAGGAAGGAAGGAAGGAAGGAAGAAGGAAAGGCTTGGGTCCCCAAAATATCTCACTATGTATATGCAAATATTCCAAAATCCAAAAACATCTAAAATCCGAAACACTTCTGGTGCTGAGCATTTTGGATAAGGGATGGGCAACTTGTAATTCATTTGTTCATTTTTGTTGTTCAGTAGCATTCTGTGGTATGGATATAGCAGTGAATTTTTAATTTTACTGTTTATTTGTTGGTGGTGCTGAGAACTGAACCCAGGGCCTTGCACATGCTAGGCAGGTGCTACTACTGAGCGAGCTAGGTCCCAGATTCTGTGCAGGTGAGACATGTCGAGTTTATCATAGGTGTGGCCCAGGCCCCCCAGGGGGCACCTCTGGCCTGAAGGATGAGAGAGGCCCCTGGGGTGGGGCCTGGTGGCTGCCTTGCCTCCATCCCACCTCTGGCTGCTGCTTGTCTGCTCCATGCGGTACCCTCCGCTGAGCGGGCTGCAGGCTGAGGTCCCAGGGGTCCCGCTGGCAGGAAGTGGCGGGGAGTCCCACTGTGCTGCGTCATGACAATGGCCCTGTGAGTACATGCGTGCTTTGCGACTGTGTGCCTGGGCCGTGCTCGGGCCTGGGGGCAGGACTGCCTGGAGGGTGTGTGAAGGCTTCTCTCTGGGGACGGGGAAGCAAGGTGAGACCTGGTGCACAGGGACAGGTGTCCTCCTGCATGGAGCCCAGCCAGGGGACAGACACCGTGCTAGGCCCACCTGCCTGCTTGGTTCCATCCTGAGAGCCCACAGCCAAAGCAGCCCTGCCCAGCCCTAACCACAGGGCCGGCCTGCCCTCCAGCCTGCAGCCAGACACGGCCCCATGTCCCCCTCCTGGCAGGGACTTCCGTCCCTCCATCCTCCACAGGGCCGGCCTGCCCTCCAGCCTGCAGCCAGGCACGGCCCCATGTCCCCTCCTGGCAGGGACTTCCGTCCCTCCATCCCGTTCCCAGGTCTTTCCCCGCCTGACCACCTAGATGTACCCCGTGGGTGACCAGGCTTTTCCAAGCCGACTCCCCTCCCCCCCAGCTTCAGGCAGGGGTATGGTGGACACGTTCCCCTAACCCCTCTCTCTCTTCCTCTCTTCTTTCTCTCTTTCTGTCTTCCTCTGTCTCTGTCTTTCTGTTTCTCTCTGTGCCACAGGGAAAGGTTTGAAACGGAACGTAACAGCCCACGTTTTGCCAAATTGCGCAACTGGCACCATGGCCTCTCGGCCCAAATCCTTAATGTTAAAAGCTAAAAGGCTGCGTGGAGGCCCTTGCCCCGCAGGTGGACCCCTCCTCCCCCACACGATCTGGCATGTGAGCCCCATGGTGATGCTTGATGATGTGTGACGTGCTGGGGGCACCTCTGGTTGCCAACTGCACGCTCTTCCCACCCCACCCCCAGTGCCACCCTCGCCACCCCCACAGCCGACCCTCTTCTGCCCCGCACAGGCCTTTAGCGGTAGCCCAGAGAGGATGTGGCGGGTTTGCCGTTGCACATGGGAGACAGGACGCACCACTCCCTCAGCTGCTGGCTCATGCTGTCCCCAAGCAAGTTGCCCTAGAGCAGGGTTCCAGGCCCTGCAGCCCCCTTGCTGCCCCTGGATCCCAGGGCAGAGGAAGCGAAGGCCTGGGATAGCTGGGCAGAGATCGTCCCTCCAGGCTGCAGTGAGACAGGCAGGCACCCTGCCCCTGTGTCATGCGCTGCCCTTGCCCTCCCTGTATATACAAGCACGCTTGTTCTGAATAAAGAGGATCTGACGTGAACCAAACCCCGCCCACCCCTCATGCTGTGCGCGTGTGCGTCCTGAGGGGCTGTGAGGGCCTGTCAGGGACCGCGGCGGGGCGTGGGGACTGCTAGCTGGGACCCACGCGGCTCGGCTCAGGGCTGCTTTCCTACCCACAGGCCTGCGTGCAGCCTAAGGGACCCAGGGCAAGGGAGATGGCATGGAGATGGCCCCATGGGCAGTCTGAGTCTCCCAGGGGGATGCTGCAGGACCCTGCCCCTGTCACCCACCAGCTGCAACCAGAAAGCTGAGCCACCCTCTCTGACCCCATCTGAGGAACCCACAGGGCCCTTCTCCCCAGCAGGTGACACTCAGGCTTGGCCCGGCTCCAGGAGGCGAGAGTGGGTTTGGCATTCTGGGCAGTGCACAGGGTAACTCAAGGGACCTGCTGGGCTTGGTGGGGAGAGATGGAAGGGGCCTGGCAGGCCTGGCAGCAGGAGGGTGGGGAAGGCCCCACCTGGGCCCGTGCTCACCCAGAGCACCTAGTGAGGGAAGTTAGGGCAGCAGCGGCTGAAAGGTTGCAGTGGGTTGGAGGCCCCGTCCTCGCAGAGCCAGCACCCCACCCACCTGCCCACCCAGCAGCCCAGTCCCCAATGGCACGAATCCCAGACCAAGGCCCATGACAACAGCGCTTGGCACAGGGCCCAAGTCTCGGGGATCCCTGCTCCTCTGAGGCTGGATGGCCAAGCCTATCCCCACTCCCCCTGTGTGGACACAGCCTTTTGCCCCATCTCCGGGGACCTTCACACTGTCCCCTGGAAAGGTGTCTGAGGAAGCTATCGCTCCTGCCCACTTCCCCTGCCAGGCTTCCCCAAACTCCTGTCAGCCTGTCTTCCTCAGCCGCACCCCGTTCCTGCCTCCGACAGTCTGATGCCGTGTGCATCTGCCTGGCTGGGCATCTGCATCAGGAGGAAAGGGGTGCTCGCTTCCTCTAGGCAGCCCGGAATGCACCCTGCGTGGCTGACTTTTTAGTGAGGACTTGCGAGACCCGAGGTGGATGGGGAGAGAAGTCTCAGGCAGCAGGCATCGCAAGGCTGGCAGAGGACCTGAGCTGATCAGACCAGGCAGGCTCCAGGACCCCTGTCCCCAGCCCTCAGGAGCCCTCGGAGCCTTCTCGAAGCAGCTCCATTAATGCTCTGGGAGGTTCTGGTTTGCTTCTCGCCTGCCCAGTGCCCTCAGCTGCCCAGGACCCCTGTGTGCAGCACCCCGTGTGGCCCCAGGCAGGGATGCATGCAGAGCCCTCAGTGTAAGTGGGGAAGATGTCTGGCTGCTGTGTGTGCTAAAGGACCAGGAAGGGACAGTGTGGCTGGAACTGCCATCCGAGGTGGATCATGCGGGGTCTGTCCAAGTGGAGGTTCTGAGGTTCCAGGACGAGGTCTGTGTGTTTGACCTTCAGGAGTGGGCAGGACGGGGGTGTTGCAGGTGGGGAAGGCTGGAAAGCAGACTGGGTGGAGGGACAGTGATGCTGATGGGAGGGAAGTGTCCCAGCCCCGGAGTCATCGTTGGGCTAGAATGCAAGGATGTAGGAGAGGCGATGCTCAGGTCTGCATCTAGAGTCTCAGGTTAAGGGGTTTGAGCATATTCTGAGGGCAGATTGCAAACAAGTGAAGGCTGTGGGTGCTAATGGGCTGTCACTTGCAAACAAGTGAAGGCTGCGGGTGCTAATGGGCTGTCACTTGCGTAGGCCACAGTGTCAACCTGTCCCTGTCTCTGCTGCAAAGGGACAAGCTGCCAGGTGGATGCAGACCAGGTGGGTGGCTCACAGCGAGCCACCTGACTGGCATTCCATCATCATCCAATCAACAGGGGTTATCTTAGCCCGCAGGAGTGGCACCAACCACCCTTTCCACACCATCAGTGCCAATCACACCCCCCCCATCCCCTGCAGCTCCAACCTGAGCCCTGCGGCCACAACCCCACAACCCAGCACTCCCCCTGACACCAGCCTGTCCTCTTCAAACAAGGTTAGTGTCATCAGTAGCAGCATCCTCCAAACCCCACCACTGCCACCCCCGAAGGCCACTGCCACCCCCGAAGGCCACTGCCACAGAGCAAGGGCACAGGGCGGGCTCTCTATCTCCATGCCACTCTGGTAGAGGGCAGCAGTGAGCTGTGAAAGGGACCACGGCCAGATGTGCTGTCCCTTGCCACATCGTCCCCCATCCCCGTGCAGCTGTGAACATGGAATCTAGCTGGCTGTGGTTTGATTTTTGCTTAGACGTTTAAAGTGATTGTGGGGTGGGGGTGGAGGCTCTGTGGGAGAGCTTGTGCTTAGCAGGAGTGAGGTCCTGGGTTCAATCCCCGACACCAAAAATAAGACAAAGTGACTTCTGGCCAAGGCAGGAGGCAGCAGTAGAATCACAGACCAGGCTGGCGTGAGCTGTGAGTATTAGAACTGAAGCCGTCGAGGTGCTCTGCACTACCTGCTCTCGGATGCCCCCTTTTTGGGGTCTCTGGGAACTCGCGGAACTTCTCCCACCAGGAGAACCTATGCTCCATCAGGGCGCCCTCTGGAAGGTTCTAGTTTGCCTTTCTCTGGGCTCTGGGTGCCTGGACTTGGCAGACGGTGTTCCCAGACAGGATTCCACCCAGTGAGAACCCAAGCAGCAAGCTCACATTCTCGTCCATGTGACCTTGATGGCGACCTCTGTCCTGGGCCTGAGGTCAATGCTGAATCTCCCTGGGGCCCTGACATCGAGGTTCATTTGGAGCGATGGTTGGGTGAGCTGCAGGTAAGCTGGTCTGACCGAAGCCAGCTTCCCACTTGCCCAGCCTGGACTTTACATCACTCTTGTCCCATGCAGCATCCTCAGAGGTCCACTGCAAGTGTGGAATGGTGCTGGGGGAGGCCAATCGGAGACCTGTGTCCCACACCAGCCTGGGCCTCCCTGTGCCTGCCACCTGTGGGAACCAGGCCCCAGGGGCTGGCCCAGCTTGATGGCGTCACAGCGGTCCGGCCAGTGTTTCATGGGAAAGCCAGGGCTGGACACTGTCATAGGCCTGCAGGCCACGCTGTCCGAGGTCCCCCTGACCACTAAGCAGGGAGGCCCAGGCAGGATGAAGCCAATGCCGGGCCCATCCTGGCTCTTCCTGGCAGCCACCAGTGATGGAGCGCCCTGCTGGTGACATGCACCCTTGGGTGAATTGGGGAAACTTGGACAAGGGAATTCTCTGCTTACATCTCGTCCTCTGTTAAACAGGGTCATATTATTATCTACCTCAGAGGGTGACTGTGAGGAATTCAAGACATAATTCTGGGTGCATAGTACAATATCGATCGATAAATGACACACTATAGGGAGAAAGTTATTCCTAGTTATAAGAATTGACTTAGTCTGTCACTGTTGTTGTTTTTTTTTTTGGTTTGGTTTTTTTTTTTTTTTGAGACATAGTCTCAGCTGGCCTTGAGCTCACTACATCATAGCCCAGGCTGACGTCAAACTTGCGGCAATCCTCCTGCCTCAGCTACCCAAGTGCTGGGATTACAGGCATGTGCCACCACACCCAGCTGTGTCACTGTTGTTGTAAATACAAATACCAATGCCAATTAAAAGAGCAAAGAATGATGAGGCATGGTGGTGCACATCTGTAAATTCCAGTTATTTGGGAGGCTGAGGCTGGAGAATCACTTGAGCCCACAAATTTAAGACCAGCTTGGGAAACACACAGTGAAATCTTGCTCAAAAGGAAAAAGGAAGGAAGGAAGGAGGGGGCGAGAGAGAGAGAAAGAAAAGCAAAGAAAGTGCATTTCCTTCCTTTCCTGTAATTTAATTTTTATTCTCTGGCCCCTTTTGCAGGTAGCAGAAAGCTAATCCCTCAGCCCCGGCTCTAGCTTCTCCCGTCCTCAGAGAGGGGCTCTGGGGAGGAGGAGCAAGCGCACAGGACCCAGGCAGGGTGGGGCACATAGGCGTCTGGGCCAGCTGCACGGGCAGCTTCAGGATGTTCCTGTCCCATGGTCACCTCGCCTCTTAGGGTCACGTCTGCGTCACTCAGGCTTGGGGACGCAGGCACCCGCAGTGTCCTCTTGCCGCAGGTCCTGGCCTCCCCCGCGCCACACCGCCCCCTTCTGGTCTGATCTGTCCAGCCTCTAGCTGGGTTCTCAGGACTCCAGAGCCTACGACCATGACCTCAGTATCATCCCTCCCCAAAGGCAACATGAGCCCCTGACCGTCGTCGGGGAAAGACGAAAGGGAAAGGAAAACAGGATGGGCGAGGAACCTGGTGGATAATTAAATCTACGTTTCCACTGCACTGAGAAATTTTGCAGCGAGTAAAATTAAGTAGTACAGAAAACCTGGGGGGAACATCCTCCAGGGTGCGCAATGCTTTTGAGCTTCCCCCGAGACCCCAGAGGCGTTCTGTCCCTCTCCCCGAGGACGTGCCCCCTGCAGGAGGCTTCTGGGTTCGCAGAACCGGCGGCACGGTCCACACGCCTGCCTCACGTGGCGGTCCCCACGGGTCTGGCCCCCATGACCTGTTGTCTCTCTCGGTCCCGCCCCATCAGCACCCCCATTGAGCATGCTCCGGTGTGCACCAGCCAGGCTGCCTCCCCGCTGCTGCCCGCTTCCGCCCAGCCGCCTGCCGCCACTTCTCCCAGCGCAGCCTCACCACCCCCAGCCACGGCTGCGGCCCGCACTGCCACTGCATCTGCTGCAGCCCCCACCTCAAGCCCCTCGGACAGCCCAAGGTAAAGGCCCAGGGGACAGGTTCCAGGGGACTGCACCCCTGCGGCTGGGGACAGAGGCAGGGATGTTGCCTGTCCCCAAGGACACATCTCTAAGTGACACAGGTAAAAGTTACGCATGCACACAGCTAACGAAGGGTCACTGGGTAGACTAGAGTCCTCGATGAGGGAGAAGAAGGTCAGCCCCGCGGGCCGTGGGCTCCGGACACTGAGCTGGGTGTGGAGGGAGTGAGACCAAGTCAAAGACCTCACTCCTGATGCAGAGTCTGGGTATCCCCAGGGACATCTGGTGCACCTGGGATTTAAATCTCTGCTCCACAGCTCCCAGTCTGTGACCTTGAGCAGTGCCTTGACCTCTCCAAACCTCTGTCCTCTTTGTTAAGATGTTTAAAGTCACACGTGACTTATGGGGCGGTCATGGGGGAAATGCACATGAAACACACACAAGAGACACAAGTCCTTGGGGTCCTGCACCCCAGCCTGCCTTTGGACGCCCCTTGAGGCCCCCCCTGGGCAGGGAGTGCGGGAGGCGGAGGGGCAGGCTGGGCTGGTCACTCTGTGGCGGGTGGCCCTATTCCTTCTCCCTGGGCTTCCTGGAGCTGCCCAGGTGGTGCTGGGAGCACAGTGCAGCTTTCCCAGGCCCTCACACCCCCAGGTCAGGCTGCAGAGGTGCAGGGGCAAGCTGAGGCCAGCTGGCCCTACCCAGACTTCACAGTGGACCCCCTGTCCCCACGCCCAGCCTTTCCCAGCCCATCTCGAGCCACAGGGATAAAGCCAGAACTCTGGGTTCTGTAACCCCAGAACTCTGGGGGGCTGAGGCAGGAGGGTTGCAAGTTCAAAGCCAGCCTGGGGGTAATTTAGCAATTCAGCAAGTTCCAGTCTCAAAATAAAAAGTTAAAAAAAAAAAAAAGTTGGGAATGAAGCTCAGTTCAAAGGCTCTGGGTTTAATTCCCAGTACCACAAACAAATCAGGTTGTCTGGCGGAGGGTGAGCAAGCTGCTTCCCTGCTCCCTGCCAGAATCTTCATGAGAGGGCCCTGCTACTGGCACACAGCTGACACTTGGAAAAGGGTAAGAAACACCACTGTTGTGGTGTGGGCAGCACCAGATGCTGACGCCTGCAGGCCCCGCGGCCCCAGCCGGCCCTGCTGCTGGCAGCCTCCGTTCTGGGGGACACCCTTGCTAAGTGAAGGGCTAGGGTGCAGCTTGCCTAGCATGCACAAGGCCCTGGGGTCATCCCCAGTACTGGGGTGGGAGGGATAAGAGCGATGGGGCCCGGGTAGAACTCTGGAGATGCCAGAGGGTGTCCCTGCAGGGTACCGGCTGGAGCGGCAGGAGCTGAGGGGCTGCGCTCTGAGCCCAGCGACCTCCCCTCCTTGCATGTGGGCTGGGAAGGCTCTGGGCTGCGGGGAGGCCACGGGAGGCGAACACACAGCTCAGCCTTTCACAGGAGCTGCAGCAGTACTCACTTCCTGTCCCCACACCAAGTGGCACAGGGCCCACAGCACCTGCTCAGACCCGCCACCTGTGGCCCCGTGCAGGCCAGCATCCCTCAAATAAAGTCTCTTCCTCTTCCACGAGGCCCTGCTCCACTGGTCTTGCTCCAGGGATCTCGCCACGAATGGGCAGGGGGACGGGGGGGGCACACAATGCCCTTGGCATAGAGGCAGGGCAAGGGTACGCACCCCCAGAGTCTGGGATGCTGGATTCCTGAGACCCTCTGTCTTTGCCTGGTTTGGGGTGGTCCCTGAGGACTCCTATCCCCGGGGCTCCTCCCGGACCCCAAGAGAAGGCAGTGCCTCATCCTACAGCTCTGTCCAGCAGGTAGAGGCAGCCCCTGGGCCCCAGGGAATGGATGGAAGCCGTAGCTGGGAAGGGGGCGTTTCCAGGGGTTCCCTTCGCCAGCACCCATCCGCCCTGGGTTCGGTCATGTGTCCCCTTCAGGATGTGAAAGATGCAGGGAGCCCACATTTCCTGTAAGGTGCTCCTTGGTTAAAGGTGAAGAAAAGGGGTTCAGGGAGCCCTGGGGGAGACAAGATTATACAAGCTGCTGGCCAGGGCCAACCACAGCATTTCCTGGGGCTGTGAACTTTCTTTTCTCCATTTCTTTGGTCCCCTGGTCCTTGGCCACGTGTGGGAAGAGCTCAGGAGAGCCGACCAGCCCAGTGCAGGGAAGGAACGGGAACTCTGTATGGAAATGGGGTGTTTGCTGCGGGGTGCTGCAAGGGGCTCCCCATTAGCATCTGGCTGCCCCTTAACACCAGGAAGGGGCAGGAGGGAGCCCAGTTGCGACCGGCTTCATGTCCCTGGAGGCTGTCTCTCCCCAAGGATGGAGGTGACTTTCTGCATGTCTTTGCCTGGTGATGGCTTCTTCCCTCTCTCCAAAGAAGTGGCCTCCTCCCCTCCGAGCCCCCTCTGCCCAACACCATCTCCAGGTCCCTGCTCTGAGCCACCTGCCACAGCTGCAGGCCCCAGAACCCTGGGACTGTCCTTGCCATAACCCTGCCCCTCTGTTCCAGGCCCCAGGCCTCGGCCTACAGCCCTGCGGCAGCCACCTCTCCGGCCCCGGCCGCCCACACCAGCTACGGCGAGGGTCCAGCCACCCCTGCACCCAAACCCCGCGTTGTCACCACGGCGAGCATCCGGCCTTCCGTCTACCAGCCAGGTGAGTGGCGGGGAGGGAGGGCCGAGGACACGGGTCAGCCGGCCCTTGCCCAGTGGGCACAGCCTTCCGCCCCTAGTAGCAGGCAGTGTGATGCCTGCGTCTGTTCTCAGGAGACAGGTGGGCAGTGCCAGCCAGGGGCAGAGCAGACCAGCTCTTAGGGAAAACACGTTCCTGGCCAGAGACACCCAGGCTCATGCCGGCGCAGAGACAGCATAGGAGACAGGGCTGGGAGCTGTTCCTCCATGAATCTGGGCCCCGCTCGAGCTGGCACGAAAAATAAGAAAGATGCTACAGGCTTTGGGGTGACCTGTCACATCACAGTGGGACTTCCGGCAAGCTGCCTGACCTGTCTAGTCTGTGTTTTCCTCGCTGAGGTAGGACCACAGAACCTGTCTCATCAGTGCCCAGGGGCTTCCCACGGGCGAGGGTTCAACCATGCCCTCTGCTCTGCTGGCAAAGTGGGGCCCGACCTAACAATGCCTGTGGAAGGACCCCGGGGCTCTTCAGCCAGTGTGTGCTCAGGCTGGGGAGGTCAAGTGTGCCCCGGAGCACAGATGTGCCCTCAGGGGCTCCGGGCATCCAGGCTAAGTCCGGGGCCATCCTCTCCCTTCCTGCAGGATGCCGACTTTGTACTTGGGAGGCCTGGGCAGGGTGGATTTTCACCCCGCGTGCGCCTGAGTGGGGTCTGGCACGAGGGGACACTCAGTGAGGGCACAGGAAATGCAGGAGGAGGTATGCAGGGGCCGGGAGCGGGCAGGGCAAGGCTGGAATTTGTGTTCTGCACACTGGCAGCCACACACACCGGGCCATGGGTCCCAGGTGTGCCCGGCTTGGCCCCTGGTGCCCCTTCCTGGATGGGTGAGACAGGAGGCAGACACTTTCCACTTAGAGCATTGTACTTTCAACATATCTCTCTAGGGCCAACTTGAATTACAGAAAACAACAATGGTTTTGCACTTACAGTAGTGATCAAAACATTTCCCCTCAAAATTATTACACACGAAAGATTTTAATAGACAAAACAACAACAACAAAAGAGCAGTTTTAACCGAGTGTGATGGTGCACACCTGTGGCTGAGGCAGAAGGATCGCTGCAAGTTCAAATTCTGCCTGGGCTATATCATGTCGATAGAGATTGATAAATAGTTTTAGGTTTACAGCAAAATTGAGTGGAAGGCACTGAATTTTCCCATATACAGCCCCCCCATGTACAGCCTTCCCGTTTATCAACATCCTCTAACACACACACACACACACACACACACACACACGCACCAGTTTTGCAGGTGGCAAACAGACCAAGGGAGGAAGTTAAGGGCTTGTTTGGGAAAGAACAGGGTAGGTCATTCTAAGGTACACGGTAGGGGACAGGGAAGCTTCTCTCTGGGTCATCCAAGAGTGTGAGTTGGCCAAGCAGCCACGGGGGTAAAGAAGGACACACAGAAAGCCGGGCGCGATGGTGCGTGCCTATAATCCCATCACTGAGGGAGGCTGAGGCAGGAGGATGGAAAAGCTCGAGTCTCGCCAGAGTAACTGAGACCCTGTCTCAACGAAAAATCAAAAGGCCCGGGGCTGTAGCTCAGCGCTGGAGCGTCCGGGGTTCAGTGCCCACCCAGGAGTGGGGCGTGGCACCTCCAAAGTCTAGACCCGGGAGCGTGACCCGTTAAGGCCAAGGTTCTCCGCGGCCGGAGCGCAGCGGGTAAGGCGGGCCTGGGCGCGACCCCCTTCGGGAGCAGGGACAGCGCTCGGCGGCCCCCACCGCACAGCAGGGCGGCGCCGGCGCGCCGGGCACTGGGCGGGCCGCCGACCGCGCTTCCGTCCCGCGGCGGGGCGGGCCCTGGGCGTCTTCCGGGGCGGCCCCGCACCCCGCCTGCACCCCGAGCCCGCCGCCGCGCGCGCCCGCCAGGGGGCGCCAGCGCCCGCCAGAGCCGGGGCCCGCGCGCTCCGCAGCGCGCCCGGGTGGCGCCCACGTGGGTCCGGAGCGGAGCGGGGCGAAGGCGGACGGGGAGGAGCCCGCGGGCTCAGCCGGGGTGCGCGCCCCCGGACACCCGGGGCGCGGGCGGGGCCGGGGTCGGGGACCCGGACGGCCACGTCGGCCCGGCCGGCGGCGTGAGTCACAGGTCACCTTGTTAATGACACGGTCCCGGGCCGCCGGCGCGATAGGGGCCTTTTGAACTCGCCAATTAGGAACGAAATGTCACCTTCTAATTCGGACGAGCTCGGAGCCGCACACAGGAATAGCCGCCGCCGCCGCGGGGCCCGGGCGGTCGCCTCCGCCGGGTCCGGGGCGCGGTGGGACGAAGAGCCCCGCCCTCCCCGGAGCGGGGCTGGATGCGGGGCGCCCGGGGTGGGGTCCCTCTCCCGGGGCGGTCCCGGTGCCGCCCGCGGTGGGACACCTTCGGGTCGGGGTGCAGGAGCTGGGGGGCGCGCTCCCCAAGCCCCAGCGCCGGCGCTGAGATGTGTCTGCCTCGGCGCCCGCAGCCTCCAGCCCGGCACGCCGCCTCCGCCAGCGCCTGGAAGCCTCGATTTTAATAAGGGCAGCAACCTCCAAAGAGAAATGCTTCTGGTAGCCACATTTTTACAGAGTGAAGGAAAGCAAGCGGAGTTTGTATACATACACATACATACAAACAGATGGTTCAGGGGGTTGAACCCAGGGCCTTGGCACCGAGCTACATCTCCTACATCCCCTCCCCCGTTTTACTTATTTTTGATTTTGAGACGGGCTCTCCATCAGTCCCTAAATTGCCCATCCTGGGCCTGAATTTGCGGTCCTCTTGCATCAGCCTCCCAGAGGGCTTGGATTACAGGTGTGCACCACCACACCTGATTTAATTGTAATACATTTTATTTAACGCAGTATATGCAAAGTATTTTTCAGAGCTGGTCGAGATGGCACATGCCCACAGTCCCAGCTCTTCTGGAGGGTAGGGCAGGAGGTTCGCTTGAGGTCAAGAGTTCCAGGCCGGCTCAAGATAAAAAATCATTTCAACATGTAATCAGTATAAAATGGCAATTCGTAAGCTAGTGTATATTCCTGTCTCTTATTGAGTCTTCATAATCTGGTGTGTGTCGGCACTGAACGGCATTTCTCAGTTCGGACTGACCGAGTTTCCCGTGTTCCCCGGGGCTGGCCAGGCGCACGGTGAGGGCTTTCTCCATGCTTCTTAGCAGAGCAGCACCTACAAGAAACAAAACAGAAACCTCACGCAGAACCCGGCGACAGATGATGGGATTTGACCCAGCCTCTCCCAGATAGCCTGCCTCTAAGTCACCCTGCCCTTCAAATTTTGAGACCTCCTGCTCAGGGTACTACGGAGCTATGCAAAGTTGTTGGGAAGACTCACAACAGCTTTACGAAATGCACACACTGTGCCTGTCTCGCAGGTCCTCGAGGGACCATGCTGGTGTCGGAGAGACATGGGTGTCACGGTCGACTCCTAGGATGAGGCTCTGCCCCAGGTTCTCTGACTTCAGAATGCCATGCTCCTCCCCTCGCACCCCCCACGGTAGTCCCCTGGTGACCCCCAGCTACGGGACAGGCTGACAGGACGTCCTGACCTTGACTCCTGGCTGCCACATACAGCACGCACAGTGGGTGCTGGGGTCACAGGCGTGTGCCATCTCACCAGCTTTGTTCTGACCATTTTAGATGAGGACGCTGAGGCCCAGAGAGGCTAAGGGACCTGCCCAAGGCACACAGGCACAAGGAGTAGAGCTGGGACGTGAGGCTACAACTTTTTTTCTTTTTGTGGTGCTGGGGGTTGAACCAGGCCCACACATGCCAGCCGAGTGCTCTGCCACTGAGCCACACCCCAGCCTGATGCCAGGTCTCCGGGTGTCTGTGCCACACGCCAGCGAGGCCTCTTCCCAGGTGACAGTGACTCCTTGATGACCCCGTGCACCAAGATTGTCTGGACATTGGGCTCCTGTCCTTTGCAGAGGCGGCTTGGGGTGAATGAAGGGATCTAGAATCTCACTCTGTCTGAGCTCTGGTGACCTCAGGTGTCACAGGGGACAATGTGAGGACTGACACCCAGGACCTGCTAGGTGTGTCTGCCCTTCCGAGTGGGAGGCGGTGCTTCGGGGAGAAGTGGCCTCTGTGAGCCAGTGTCCCTCCAGGACAGGGCTGGGCTGCTGAGGTCCCACACCTGCACTTAGGTCCCCTGCGCCCCAGGAGGCTGTGTGTCTGGCCCGGCCCCGCTTGGGAGGGCTGGAGCGTGGGACACAAGTCACCTGCAAGGGCGTGGGCACCGGGGTGGAAAGAGACAGGGCCCGGAAGGGAGTGGAGAGACTGGAGACCCAGGAGACCCCAGGTGACCCCAGCTGAGCCTCCCTGCCAGTGGAGGGGCACCGGATCCCGAGGCTGCCAGTTGACAGGCAGCAGCAACTCGGGTATTTTTTTCAAGTTCAGTAAACTGTTTATTGACAGAACTGGGGATTGGTGATTCCATTATGCAAATGAAGAAACTCTAATACATTTATATCCTAAAAGGACTTTCAGTCCAAATGTACAAATATGCAAAATGTAGTATGCTAAACAATATTTCTGTTTTTGATAAGTCGTTCCAAGATTTTATTTAAAATTTAATTATTGTCTTATTGATTGTGGAATGATCGAAGTGAGATTTTTAATCATTCTATCATAATCCATCAACATTATTAGACATCTGTTCTTTCCTGTTTCTGTTATTTCTTTAGCTGGTTTTGTTTTGTCTTGAGACGGGGTCTCGCTGTGTAGTTCCTGCTGACTTGGAACTCACTATGTAGCTCAGGCTGGCACCAAACTTGCTGCGATCCTCCTGCCTCAGCCTCCCGAGTGCTGGGATTACAGGCGCGCGCCTCCACACCAGGTTTTGTTTCTGCCCTTCGGACAAGGAAGTTTTCATGCATTTCAACCACTGCATCAGATCATTTAAAATTGCAGTTTTATTTTTATTAGTACATGTTTGCAGTACACGACGAATACATTCACTGTGGGGAGTTGCTCAGGTACCTGACACATCCTCGCCCGAATGGCCCCTTCACTCCGCCTCCCTCTGAAACGCGGTTGCGGTTGCGGTTTCGGGGTTCAGGCTGAGAAGGCTGTGGGGAGGCAGCCCCAGAGTCCTTTCTGCGCCTGGTGAGCCGCGGGGTGGGGTGGGGGGGGAGGGGTTCCGGAAGTGGGCGGTGCCTTCTCGTACCTGTGCTCAGGCTTCCGTGGGAACCGCTAATCGGGACTTCGCTCGTATCCTTAGTTGCCTCCAAGGCGATGTTGGGGAGCAAGGCTGCCCCCAGCTAAACCTGCATTGTGTCACGCCCAGGCTGGAGCTGAGCGACTCCTCCAAGACTCCCACATCTGTCAAACAGGATAGACATACACCTAATACGCAGACACACTGTGTTTCAAAAAGGAATTGTAGCTGGCGGTCGTGGCACCCACCTGTTATCCCAGCAGCTGGGAGGCTGAAGCAGGAGGATTGCTGCGAGTTTGAGACCAGCCTGGGCTACACAGTGAGTTCAAGGCCAGCCTGGGCTACATAGCAAGACCTTGTCTCAAAAAAACAAACAAAAAAAGAAATTTGAAATTGTAGTTCAATTTGAACAGGCCGAGTGTGGTGGCGCATGCTTATAATCCCAGCATTTGGGAGCCTGAGACAGGGGGATAGTGAGTTCAAGATCAGCCTAAAACTACATACCAAGACCCTGTCTCAAAAACCCAGAAGAGAAACCTGAACCTGTGAACCCAGCAGCCGGGCCAC